>KZ067406.1:4406-22597 GCA_002091845.1 Anopheles cracens | reverse complement strand
ATCTGAAATCCAAACACAGATATCTATCGAGACCGCGTGCAGCCCGCGTTCGCTGCCGAGGTAAAAATCGGTGCAAGCTTTTCCAATTTCCAATCGCCGCTTGGCATCGCTACCAGGCTGAAGACAACTGGTGCCGATGCAGCGAGAAGTGCAGGAGGCAGCACAATTTGAAACAATTTAAAATCCATTTTCTACTACCATGATTTCTGACTTCGGTTCGTTCGGCTCGTTCCGTGTGGGTTCCCTGCTTCCCAGCAGGACAATACCGTCATGCAGCAATGCGGAAGAAAGAGACAGTGCGAGTGAACGCGCAGGCGGAAAGAAACCTCCATCCGGGTTCAATTTGGAGTTTCCTTTATTTTCGCAAATAGATGCATTTCCCGGTAGTTTTCTTAATGTCTTGCTATGTGTTCTTGACGCTGTATGACACTGGCAAACTGGCCATAGACTCTAGACATAGCGATCTACACAGCGCAAGCAGTGTTGGTACAAAATCGCCTTGTCACTTAATTTCGTAATTCTTGTAGCAGCCCAATTCCTTTCGTGTTATTTGGGCAATATTATTTTTCAAGAGAACCATGATGCTAGAGCGGGAATGAGAAAGCGACTCAGTAAGGAGATAGTATTGTACCATGAGAAAACTCTTTTTACACACCTGGTAGGTACAACCACCGCATAAGGTTCATTGACAACACCTTCGACAACCATCTTTAAAATCAGTTATTAAACTTCCTTATTATATTATTGACTCAAAGCAAACGATGTTTTAGTGTACAATTTAAATTCAAATTTTTAATTCTACTCTCTCGATACGGCAGTATTTAGGGTTCAGTTCAATGCTCCCATTGAGGGATAGTCTCTTCTAAATTTTTTAGAGTCGCCAAAGCGGTGCCAACTATGAGCATTAGGAATTCCTGGTACGATTCCAATTTCTTCAACGATTCTGGAAGGGAGATTCTGGAAAGCGCTTCTTCTAACAATCCGCTGTTGCTAGCTCATCAACGTTTTTAAATTTCGTCTTCCCACGTTGCAGGTTTATCTGATAACATTCATACAACTGATTTGCCCGGAGATTATGCATGAATGTTATCGAGTGTTTGATGGGATTATGCATTGGTCAAACTGAGCACCGGTATAGTTACACCGGTACACTTAGGGATGATCAACGGGCAAATCAGTTGCATCAGTGATCAAATCAATGATCAGCAGTATGTGCTATGTTCCATCGATCGTCTTCTCGAAAGTTTGTCATTTATTTAATAAAACTTGCAATTTTTTTATGTGAAATGTGAGCATTTTGTTAATGCGAACATTATTCAAACATTGTTTTCAATTGACCAATTCTCTCTCGTAGTCAGCTGTATGGCATTTTTCAAATGCATAGAATTTTAGTCATGATTTGTCAAACTGTAGCTCTCAACTGAGCTGAATTATTTGCATGTTTCACAATGAAAGATACAGTTTTTGAGTCATTCTAGAACAGTAATACATATTCAAAACGAAGCTATAAAATGTTGCTCGCATTGCAGTGAGCTCCGGTTTGTTTTTTTTTGTTTTTTTATATACAAAGCAATCAAAACTGCATGAATTTCATCTCTATGCATCATGCATCAGGGCGCGAATTGCGCAAATATTAATTTTGCCTGATGTTTGTTATAAATAAATTGACTATCGACGAATGGTCGATGAGCTTCGTCAGTCAATAAAACGCAAAAAACTCATTGTATGCATACAGCTCACTGGGAACATTTTAAAAGAGACAAAAACTACGACACGAAATCGCTTTCAAGCGCCGTTGCACATTTTATTCGCATGTTTTTTAAAACCACAATTCAAGAATCAGTTAAGAGAGATAATGGATAGTAAGTTCCGCGTTTACGAGTAAATGTTTTTTTTTTATTTCGTGCTAATCACAAAAAGTCTAACATTTTTCGACAACGTACATCAGTTCTATGCTTAACTTGGTTAGGCAAGAGGAAAAAAGTGACCCAGAAGTAAACTCAATAAAACGTTAAATAAATGCAATAAACGACGTTTGCTTCCCGTTATTTCCAATAAAGTTAAGCGGCTAGAAATTTGATGCAAGCTTGCACACTCTCGGTCACGTTTAACCGACACAACCCAGTTTTCAAATAGACACCACCATACGCAATAAACAGTGAAAGGGCTACCGTGTTATACGGTGCAGGTTTAAAAGGAACACTTCACGCCGCTCTCGTATCCATCTTATGCCGTACGTTGATCGATCGCTCGCAAAAACCAACATCGCGATGCAGTTTGCGAAATAGTTGCATTCGAACCGAGCGACCGAGAACTCGAACGGTACGGTATGGAATGAAATTTATTATTTAGTCAAATATGACTTCGTTGGAGCTGCCATTTTTCTCCCTGCTGCGAATGAATGTGTTAGACTGACACGGCACTGCATACGTTTCCGGGCTTGCGTCAGGCACCACCAACAGGATGCAAGGTGAAAATGGCAAAATCGAATTACGCTTGTTTTTTTTTACTCCAGTTTTCCTTCACAGGTAAGGCAGGTGCATGGCAGGCGTATATCGTATCGTTCCGGCACTGTGCGGCAGTTGATGTTGACTGTCTGATGCAGCGCACCCTGGAGCGAGTGTGTTATGCGAACGCCATTGCCGACGGATTTGAATAAATAGTTCACTAAAGTGCAGTCAAAATAATTTAGTGGCAAGCGCTAGTGGCGATTTCGCGAAATATATTTGTTTGTGAATTAATGAATGACTAAATGCAGCTGAACGAACGCAAAAAGTTATATTTATGGAACACTTAGTTTCCATAAGCTGTTTCAAACATTTAAAAAATATGTTTTAACGTTCAGAGATTAATTTATTTAATCACCACTATTTTCAAATGTTCGAATATTGAAAATAGTTTTGCTGTGTTGAAGCTATTTACGTTATTTTTAATAATTGATTTTCACCAAACCGCTCGTTAGAAAAGCATTCTGAAAAACAGAATATTGTAACGTGCCGATTATTAGCAAAATATTTTTTTATGGACACACGTAATCCACGTGAGGTTCATCATGCACATCAGGAATCAAAAGCAAGCGATTGCACGTCCCGCAATGTGTGCCTGTCGCATACGACGATTTTGTGAATACAAAATCGACCATGTATCAGAACATATTGCACTACGTTTGTTTGCACTGCACGGGGTATACCCACCTCAATTTCCTCCGCTAGTTTCATCATGAAGCAATTTCGTTCGTCCACGACACGACCGCTTCACGCGACAATCAAAGTACTCCGCTAGCCAGACACAGCGAGTACAAAGTACCGGGCGCCTCCATGGCACCATAAATTAATGACAATCTATTGACAACGGTATTTGTCGCTATTGAGCCGGGAAATGGGATGCGAACGAAAAAAAAGGGGAGAAGGATAAACAACCAAGAGAAAACAGTGTGCACTGAGCTGCCACGATACAAAATACCGCGATCGTCGCAATAAAAAGTGCGATCTGGCAAAGATAAAACCGCTCTCGTCGCAACGCGGCAGGAGAAACACGTCAAATTAGATAAAAATAAAGCCAATGGGACGGGAAACGCCAGCCAGGCAGCGGGATTGCTTTGTGGGAAACGCGCGATCGAAACAAAGACATTTTATTAAGCGAAATTGATGATAACATTCGCGCAGAGGAGCATAAAACCCGTGTCCGTGTTCCACCCACCCGGGTCGTTGCGGAAAGGACTTCTTTCCTGGTGCGTACCGGGAGGCGCTTTTATGTGTACACTTCTCCTTGTCAGCACTCAATCTCTGGACGCTGAGCGGTCCAGCCGACCCAATTATTGAAAATGGCTCGCGGAGAAGGGAATGCTCACAAAAACAAAACCAAATGGCCCGCCGGGTGGGTGGGGTACCTCGCAGCCCCCACCGCGACGGGGTCGTACCAGTCTAATTGATTCTGGGATGGAATAATATTTTGTTTTACGACCCGTCCATTAAAACGGGCGTGCGGCTAGATCCCACCACCGAGATCAGTTGCCCGGCGCGAGGGAGCGAGAGATTAGCAACTTTTGAAAAGGGCAGCAACAAAACCAGTCTCGCATTAACGCCTTTTGGCTGAAAGGAAAGCGCTAGCGCCCGGGGGCGAACGGAACCGCCACGATACGGCCCATAAAGGCGGGCGGCGCATAATAGGTCAGCGTTTTATGTTTTGCCAATAAACTTATTAACATCTTTTTGATAGAATGTTGAACAAGCGGCCAAATGATGGACGAGATTCGCGGGATTGCTAAGTGAAATTATGGCAGGATAACATTCGATCGGGGGTATCGAAACCAGGGCTGTATAAATTAATTAAAGACCGTTTGATGAGAGATAAAAAAAAATATTGCACACTGATCGTAACAGTGGCGCAGACATCGAGCCCGACACGGAGTCCATTCATTTTTTGTGATTAAATGAAAAATATAACATTCACAGTAGTGTGTAAATTACGTAGATGACGGAAAATATAGATTACTCCAACGATCCTGCTTGCGGGCAGATAATGAGCCTGTGAATCGAAACCGAAATCAAATAATTTCATATTATAAATATAACTCTAGTTGTAATTCATGTAGGAAATCATATTATTGCAGGATTCTAGTTTTAAAATACCTTCTCATGACGAATACCGTTCTGCAGGATATAAATTGAATTGAAATCAATTTGATTATCTTTCCTGTTTTAATTATGGAATTCAAACATCATTGTGTTTATAACATCACTGTAAGCGAGGGCATCGTTTTTTCAATTGCGATTTGCTGTTTTTTTTTGCAATCGTTGCTTTCAACCTTTTCATGTTGTTGATTTGATATTCAATCGCATCATTTTTGCGACTTTTTTCGAGTCGCAATTTAAGAGCAAATGGTAAAATATCTCTTTTTTCTCCATAAAACATCCAATAACTATTCATATCCAGGCACGGCCAGCAGTCAGCGGCAAAAATATGTTGCCATTGTGGGGAGTGTTTCCATCACGATGGAGCTGGGTGCGATGCGAGTGAGTTTGAGAAATTGGAAAAATGGAACCAACCAAAGTATGACGATGGATGATGGTCGCTGGGCGGAGGATGTTGCAATTCTCTCGTTTTTCCCCTTTAAACATTCCACGCGGGAGTTCTTCTTCTCTTTGGGGAAACATTCTCCCCCGCTGCTGTTGCTGCAATTGGATTCACATGCAATCATGTGCAAAAAAGGCGAAGCGAAAAGAAATTCCTTGACGATTGCTTCAGTGAAATGCTGCTCGAGCCAGCAGCTGCCCTACTTGACGACATCCCGTTTTGGGACCATTCATGGCAGCGGACAAGCGCACCGGGATTGGATCGCTCTGTATGTGTGTGTTTGTATGTGTATGTTAGGGTGAGTGTTCGTTTTGCTCGCCTTTCCCAGACGGATGTTCTCGTTTCTGATTTTTTGTTGCATATTGCCGCCACCAAACACGAGCATCGCCCACGTTTGCATCGCTTCCGCCAGCGTAATGAGGTCAAACCCGGGTGAGAAGAACCATAACTGGCAGCTCATCATTGTCCGCACCGGAACGGATGCCGCTGTACGGGATTTTTCTCCTGCAGGACGTCGTGCGCTTCTAATTGATGACGGTGATTTATCTTGTGGCCGTAATTTCAATTTGGAACTTGTTTTTCGGTAAACTGGTTCGTGGTTTGATGTACGGGGAACTACATTTTTCGTGACAGATGGGAATTAGTTAGCGGGTTTCGATCCTGAAGCTGTGTCTAGACTTAGAGGGATTCGATCAAATGTTAGCAAAAAAAAACGTTTGCCAGTAGACGACAGTTTCGTGCAATAAACAAACACTAAGTGGAATTAATTAAATAAAAAATTGCATCAATTTGTTGCAGTGGTGCACTTTTCCGTTTCGGCGTACCATTTTTGTGTGGGGGTTGTTTTTTGTGTCCTTTTTTCCTCTCGTCTCTTCACAGCTTTTGCTTCTGGAGGAGCTTGGACTGCTCGATTCTCGCTAGACTTGAGGCGTCTCCCGAGTGGTGCTCAATTTGTGTTATTGTACTTTTTTCCTTTATATTTGTTTATTAGCTCCAGAATTGAGTTTCTTTATCCAGCGAGGAGCAACTTTTGAAAAGGGCAGCAACAAAACCAGTCTCGCATTAACGCCTTTTGGCTGAAAGGAAAGCGCTAGCGCCCGGGGGCGAACGGAACCGCCACGATACGGCCCATAAAGGCGGGCGGCGCATAATAGGTCAGCGTTTTATGTTTTGCCAATAAACTTATTAACATCTTTTTGATAGAATGTTGAACAAGCGGCCAAATGATGGACGAGATTCGCGGGATTGCTAAGTGAAATTATGGCAGGATAACATTCGATCGGGGGTATCGAAACCAGGGCTGTATAAATTAATTAAAGACCGTTTGATGAGAGATAAAAAAAAGTATTGCACACTGATCGTAACAGTGGCGCAGACATCGAGCCCGACACGGAGAGTACCAGTCCATCTTGCCAAACTAAAGTTTATTGAATCGTATCATCATCGCCAGCAACTGCTCCAGATGCAGCTCGTTGATTGTACACGGGCGTGCTTTTTGCGCTCCCATTTGGCGCACAAATGAATGGATTGGACAAAAACGAAGCCCCAAATGGAGCACACAGCATCCCACCACGACAGCTGGGGATTAAGACATCGGCGTCTTTGTTCGGTGAAAGCGAAAACAACAACACTGTGTTGTTGCTTTCCGTTTCCGTCGTCTCCCGTTTGGCGCCCGACGACGGTGGAACTTTCGGTCCAAAACTACCGACTGCGGAAAAGGAAAATATGATATTCTTAAGCTTCCAATTTTCCCACACTTGACCACCGGCCAGTCCTTCGTACCGTCGAGCACATATGGCTGGCAGCCCCCACCGCGACGGGGTCGTACCAGTCTAATTGATTCTGGGATGGAATAATATTTTGTTTTACGACCCGTCCATTAAAACGGACGCGCGGCTAGATCCCACCACCGAGATCAGTTGCCCGGCGCGAGGGAGCGAGAGATTAACAACTTTTGAAAAGGGCAGCAACAAAACCAGTCTCGCATTAACGCCTTTTGGCTGAAAGGAAAGCGCTAGCGCCCGGGGGCTGTAAATTTTTAAAATTTTCCAAATTCAATTAGCAAAGTTGGGACCAGTGTTGAAGTGGTTTCGGAACAGATCGGTACTACAATCCCATCTGGAATATCCTCCCGTTGCTAGGAGTGACTGATTGACAATAATGGATTAAATGAATCTAGTAAGCCCGTCGACGGCAGGAATGAAAAAGATGATGATGAAGAAGAAAAAGCATTAAATATCAGATAATTTTTAAACAAATTTACAGATAATTTTTTAACACTTGCCACAGATCTGGTTTGTTGAGTGCATTTAAGCTCATCCAGCTTCTTTAGATCACTGAAACAGGAGCATCGGTTCAATAGAATACAAATCAAACAAAGAGAAATTGATGCCTCATCATCCTGTTCGAGAAAATTCTTTCCACCATATTAATTAGGTGTCGAAGTTCTTCAACAGCACGTATCCCGATGGACCGACAACAGCCACGCGCGCTCATTTGCAACAGTATCCCATTGGAAGTGGTTTCCTTTTGACACACGGATCGATTACGAGTGCACCCCAGTGAACTCCGTTCCCGTTTCCCTTTCCCCGCCCATCTTCTCTCCTCTCCCAACTTTGTCCAAGGTCCATCGGTGGTTGGATTACCAGCAAACCCGGACCCGCTCCGGAGGAAACCGATAGAAAGAGGATTACTAATTAAAGTACCCGCATAATCTGGTTTCACTCCGTCGGTTCGTTCTGGGGGAGGGACAAATACACGTGGCCAAAAGGGAAGCGTCGCGCAGCCGGGCGAGATGGTAAACAACCTGTGCTTCCAGCGAGCGAGGAACGGAGAGGTGCGAAAACGGCACGCATCGCTCCACGGGATTACGGGGTGCTCGTGTTAACTGCCCAGGGAGTTGGGATTTATCGGTGGGCATATCAAGGATACGTCGGCGTGCCGGGAAACCCTTCGAATGCGGGTCGATACGGGGCAGGCCGGTCCCGAAATGCCATTAACTTGTAGCCCGAAGAATGTGGCTTAAGCGGCTCAGCAATTTGCAGCCACGCGAGATGGCCACGCGTCGGTTGCGGGTTACGGGCCCCCTTCGGCGCGGAAAGGTCAGGCAAGGATCATTTGGGCTCTGATTTACCAGAGCGGTTACGGTCGTTGGTTATGCATGAGGAACCCGATGTGCGGTTCATGGGGCCGGACGGGCCGGTTTTTTTGTTCCTCTCTGTGGTCTGGTCCGTTGCCGGTCGTATTGGCTGTGCGAGAGATGTCCTTCTCCTCAGGGGCCGTCCGGAGGCACATGCAAATAGATCGGTTTCTGGGCGGTGTTTACAGAGCACGACATGTTTGACATAATAATAACGGCTGGGTTTGGCTAACAAACCCATGGGGGTGTCGTGGAGGAGGTGCTAAAACTCATCACCAGCACGGCAAGTGGGCTGTTGGGCATATTTTTCTATACTCTCGCACACAACGACGCACGCGTTATTTATGTAACGCCTGATCCCGGACGCGTTATTGAAAAATGTGTCCCATTTTTTCGCTGCCCGTTGATACAGGGATTATTTTTCGCCCAGAAAACATTGGCCTGGGTCGGTAGGAAAACATATTCCGGTAGGAAGATTTTCGCAACACAAAGAAACACAACACTACACGGAAAATGATTTATAATTCAGTTTCTTCACACGAAACCCATTAGCGAGAGGGAAGCGAATTCGGGGAACATCAATACCGAAGGCGGAAAGCACTCTAACCACCACGAAGACGAGTCCAATTTCAATTTACTTCTATCCTCACGAGCGGCTCGCTTGTGCTGTGGATTTCGCGAAACGAACACTTAGCTCACGGACCAATCACGAGAGCACACAGGGAGAAGAAGCAGCTCTCGTGAGTGATCCATCCAGCTGTTGATGGAAGTTTAATGAGTTTTCGCATTTTTCGAAGCACCGCTCGCCAGCCTTGCCTACTGCTTTGCAAATGTCAACTTCAACGGTTTTCTCTGAAGATAATTTGGTCCGAACCGTTCATAAAGCGCGACTCTGCCTTCCGGCGGATTCGGGCCATGCATCCGGTGCAAGGGATAGTGAGAGGGCGTGAGCCGGAAATTATTGCACCTTATCATAAGCGCGAGCCACGCGTGAAATATCCGCTCGAGCGGCTTCACTTTGAACCTTGCCGCATAGAGGATTTTTCCGGGGATGGTAATGGTGCGCGAAAACCGTGACACGGATTGCTCGTGTCGGTTTGAATGACCGTCCTTCGGCACACTGTCGCAGCGAGGGTGAGTAGCTATTATATGCCGTTCGATTTATTCCCTTCTCGCGCGTTTCAAGTAGCCCCATTTCAGCGTTGGGTCGATGAGTTCGCGCCGGATAGTCAACATCTGCCGACAGAGGCGTTACCCTCCCGGACGACTCGCACTGATCATCCCGGCAGGCATCAGGCGTTGCCCGAAGTTTATTGATGCGCACCAAGCCCGGCGAGGCCGGCAAGGGTGTATTGGTGACTTTTGTCTGGCTCGTGTGTGTGTGTGTGTCTGGCAAGGGGTATCGAAGTGCAATAAACTATCCGGTTCCATTTTCCTAAAAGCTTTCCGTCCGACCAAGCATAAAATGAGCCCCCGGCCAAAAGGGCAACGATGCAAAGACGCATGCACTGCCAGAGAGCGGCGAGCACATCGATCGCAGTCAGTGGAGCTGAAGATTGATGAAAGAAGGAGAGGAAGAAAAAAAAGCGCATTTCATCTCACACGGACGCTCTTGCGTCGACCGACAGACACACGCACACATGCGCGAGCACTCTGGAAGCATTCGTCATTTACCGAACCACATTTCAAACCCGTTTGGCAGAATCGTCAATCACCTTTCCGTGGCGGTTGGCCGGATCGAGCAGGGGAAGGCAGTAATCCTCGGTGCTGTAATTGAATTATGTTCGCTATCGTGTTCTGGTGGCTGGTTTCGCACGCACACACGCACACGCACACCGGAGCGGTGGCACCGACGACACCGGGCACTGTTCATGTCAAAATCATAAATCAAACAATCATTTCCAGCTCATTCGTTATCTTGCCCGGGTGATCGGTTCCGTGCGACCCGGGGGTGAAAATCATTGCAGCCAGGGTGTGCGGACCGAGGGTGGGAGCGGGGTGTGAGAGTATGATGTCCGTTTCTGGTCCGGTTCGGCTCGTGCTACCGGCAGCAACGACGTGCCTGAGCTGCCCCGGGGCAAGGATGAATTATGTCGGTGGCCAACCGGTCCGGTGATCAATCCGAAACCGACCGAGCGTGCATGGGGGGGTCGAAGTGGCACACAACTTTCGGCTGTACAGATAGGGCGGATGGCCAGCACTAAAATGACGCTCGACGACGTTTTGTTCCGGGGAGTTGAAAAAAAACACATTCCGCTGGAAGTTTCCCACTGTGGAACCATTTGATGCACAAACAAAAAAGAGAAGAAAAAAGCGGTTTCAAATGAATAATGTATGTCGTGTACGCGGAAACCTCACGGTGTGCTACCCGGCTTCAAAGGGTGGTACCGTGGCCGAGGGATGCGGAAACGCTTAAATCCGCATTTTAATCGTGAACATGCCCGTGAAGTGTGCGCCCGCTCATCGAGTGACAGTGATGGATCGCGACTGAGAGGGGTGCGCTGGGACATTCCACAAAAAAGGGGCCAAATTTGTATAACAAAGCCTTTAAATTGACGACAAAGGAAGTGTGCGCCAGAAAAGTTCGCACGATTAAGCTTTAATGGCGCCTGTGTGCGTGTGGACGAAAATGGGATGAGTGTGCGATTTGGGCACGTTGGGCTTGGAAACATTGAAATCTTTTATTACTGCTTTGTGTACCAACAATCGTTACAAAGACCACTCTGAATATAGTGATCTCAATTGATTGTATGCAAATTATGTCGTATTTATGATCATTTCTCATAACTATGAATACTTCAATGAGTATTATTCAATTTATTGCGTTAATATACAATTCAATACCAACAAAACGAAGCAATATTTGGAAAATATTTTTTAATTGATATGTTTTTTTTTCCAAAATGTGTGAATAGTTTATATGCATTATAACCAACTTCATCAGCTTAGCGATTGAAAGTACAAGTGTATCATTTTATTTAAAGAAACAAAATTCAGTTTCTATAGTACTTCAGTTTCTATAGTTTGCACGATAGGAGGATCAACACTTTCCCGAGGCTCAAAACCACACCCAACCCGTCTGCTTGTGTGAGGGCTGGTATGGCGCACGGCTCTCGCCTGTTTGCTGATGGATTTATAAACCAATAACACCCGGACGCGACTACGGGCAAACATAATGATGATTGATTATATTGGACGTGGTGCGACGGAAAGTTTGTCTCCGTTTGTCGGTTTTGCGAGCGGGTTATCTTGCACGGTTTGACATTTGCCAAATCCGGTCAAAACGCGATTGCCACGGAGGGGTGAAGGAAGCTCGGCGGAAGCTCAGGGTGAGCGTGGCCATCAATCAATTAGCAGGCGCGAGATCGCAGTGTGCCAATTTTAGCCTCCCAAGTTGATCATACCGGACGCAGGAGCCAATTGAAACAGAGTTGTTTTTTTCGCTGTTGTTTGCTGTTTTGGTGCTCGTTTTCAGCCACTTTCGAACATTAAGACTCGACGAACTGGATGGACACGAGAGCGTGGTTGTCCACGCTCGCCTGAAGTGTCCCATTTCCCGCTCGGTGACAGGCTCAAATAGAAGGCAGAAAATTTATGAGCGAACTCGCGACGGCTGGCACTTACAACCATGGAGCTTTTTATGAAATTTAATTTCCCAGATTGCCGGACAGGACAGCTTTGTGAATTATTGTACAAACCTGCGTGACAAAATACGTTCGAAGCAAAAAGGAAACGCGCTCCTGTGTGTTTGTGTGCGAGTGAGTGAGTGACTGGTTGGTTGGTTGTGCGAGCCGACAGGAAACTCTTCTCGAACGCTGTAACAAGCGTGGCGTACGGCGTAAAAAGCGTGAGCCAGTTGAACAGAAAAAAGTACGTTTCGCCTAGTTTTTTTCGCATTTCCTGTGCGCTAATCTCAACCGGGCCAGCGTTGCGCAACTTTTGCTACAGTTGACAGCACTTCAAAACAAATTACACTCGCATCGGATAGAGCTTTCGAGCTGGATCGAAGTGGCACACAACTTTCGGCTGTACAGATAGGGCGGATGGCCAGCACTAAAATGACGCTCGACGACGTTTTGTTCCGGAGAGTTGAAAAAAAAAACACATTCCGCTGGAAGTTTCCCACTGTGGAACCATTTGATGCACAAACAAAAAAGAGAAGAAAAAAGCGGTTTCAAATGAATAATGTATGTCGTGTACGCGGAAACCTCACGGTGTGCTACCCGGCTTCAAAGGGTGGTACCGTGGCCGAGGGATGCGGAAACGCTTAAATCCGCATTTTAATCGTGAACATGCCCGTGAAGTGTGCGCCCGCTCATCGAGTGACAGTGATGGATCGCGACTGAGAGGGGTGCGCTGGGACATTCCACAAAAAAGGGGCCAAATTTGTATAACAAAGCCTTTAAATTGACGACAAAGGAAGTGTGCGCCAGAAAAGTTCGCACGATTAAGCTTTAATGGCGCCTGTGTGCGTGTGGACGAAAATGGGATGAGTGTGCGATTTGGGCACGTTGGGCTTGGAAACATTGAAATCTTTTATTACTGCTTTGTGTACCAACAATCGTTACAAAGACCACTCTGAATATAGTGATCTCAATTGATTGTATGCAAATTATGTCGTATTTATGATCATTTCTCATAACTATGAATACTTCAATGAGTATTATTCAATTTATTGCGTTAATATACAATTCAATAACAACAAAACGAAGCAATATTTGGAAAATATTTTTTAATTGATATGTTTTTTTTTTCAAAATGTGTGAATAGTTTATATGCATTATAACCAACTTCATCAGCTTAGCGATTGAAAGTACAAGTGTATCATTTTATTTTGTGTGCCAATTTTAGCCTCCCAAGTTGATCATACCGGACGCAGGAGCCAATTGAAACAGAGTTGTTTTTTTCGCTGTTGTTTGCTGTTTTGGTGCTCGTTTTCAGCCACTTTCGAACATTAAGACTCGACGAACTGGATGGACACGAGAGCGTGGTTGTCCACGCTCGCCTGAAGTGTCCCATTTCCCGCTCGGTGACAGGCTCAAATAGAAGGCAGAAAATTTATGAGCGAACTCGCGACGGCTGGCACTTACAACCATGGAGCTTTTTATGAAATTTAATTTCCCAGATTGCCGGACAGGACAGCTTTGTGAATTATTGTACAAACCTGCGTGACAAAATACGTTCGAAGCAAAAAGGAAACGCGCTCCTGTGTGTTTGTGTGCGAGTGAGTGAGTGACTGGTTGGTTGGTTGTGCGAGCCGACAGGAAACTCTTCTCGAACGCTGTAACAAGCTTTTTTTTCATTTTAATAAGTTAACCAATCCAAAGCAGTTAATATACTGCAGAATATCGTGTTGTGCTTTTGTGTTTTACTATTTCATATGAGGGAAGCATTTTAGCTTGATGAACTGGCATTATTATTTTTTCATATTATTTTATATTAGCTTTTTTATTATTTTTTTGTATGTTTCGTTTAGCTTGTTATACGTTTCAATGCAAACTAAAGTAAACACATAAATGTCATGATCTTCAAAAAAATTTCTTCCTTAATTTTTTTATATAATTTCGCAAATTGTACGTCATGCCACAATTATTCGACCACTACGTGATTTTACAATAAATTATGTAAAAAAAACATTTGAATCATTTTGAACGAAATCTCCATTAAATCATCCTAGGAAACATGATTTAATGTTTCCACAGCACAATTTGCTCGCCAACAGGCTGACCGATTATTTTATTCGATTACTGGTTTTCCTTATCCATTACTGTCCGCAGAGTTCTTTCTCTTGAACAAACACCAACAATGTCAGACTTCAGTGAGTTCGCTTGCGTTTGGGGTTTAATTTTTCCCCTTTACTTCTGCACAACTGCACCACAACCCTTGAAACCATCCGGCATGAAATCCGATGCTATCCGTTGGCCTGCATTCGGCACGATAGGAGGATCAACACTTTCCCGAGGCTCAAAACCACACCCAACCCGTCTGCTTGTGTGAGGGCTGGTATGGCGCACGGCTCTCGCCTGTTTGCTGATGGATTTATAAACCAATAACACCCGGACGCGACTACGGGCAAACATAATGATGATTGATTATATTGGACGTGGTGCGACGGAAAGTTTGTCTCCGTTTGTCGGTTTTGCGAGCGGGTTATCTTGCACGGTTTGACATTTGCCAAATCCGGTCAAAACGCGATTGCCACGGAGGGGTGAAGGAAGCTCGGCGGAAGCTCAGGGTGAGCGTGGCCATCAATCAATTAGCAGGCGCGAGATCGCGGTTCCGTGCGACCCGGGGGTGAAAATCATTGCAGCCAGGGTGTGCGGACCGAGGGTGGGAGCGGGGTGTGAGAGTATGATGTCCGTTTCTGGTCCGGTTCGGCTCGTGCTACCGGCAGCAACGACGTGCCTGAGCTGCCCCGGGGCAAGGATGAATTATGTCGGTGGCCAACCGGTCCGGTGATCAATCCGAAACCGACCGAGCGTGCATGGGGGGGATCGATGGCGATAATGTAGCGGGTGCTTGGGAAAACACTCATTTGACGTTCATTTGGAAGTGACTTTCAGTTAGCTGGCGCTGTGAAAATGGAGGCCGAAATAGAGCGCATTGTTCAAGGCGCCCAGATGAGCGTGGTAGATGAGGGAGGATTCACTGACTGAAAGGATGTTCACTTCCAGCATTCAATGTCTCTTACGATATGGTCTATTTAGTACTTTAATAATAACTATTTTATCCTTTTTAAATAAAAAAAATCTACTTAATATTAGGAACTTAACATTCAGCATCAAAATGTGTGAATAGTTTATATGCATTATAACCAACTTCATCAGCTTAGCGATTGAAAGTACAAGTGTATCATTTTATTTAAAGAAACAAAATTCAGTTTCTATAGTACTTCAGTTTCTATAGTTTCTATAGTTCTACAGTACATATCAACTTCGTTATAATTAATTAATATCTACAACCTTTGCTTTGCATTGCTTTAATAACTACAACCCATGTTTTAATAACTTCACACACGGTTTGCTAAATATATAGCCCCACGACAGCATGCATGCACTATTCATCCGCTTATGTGCCATTCATGCGATTTATGTGCCAACAAGGTAGTCATTTCCGGGAATTAAAAGTCCATTCATATTTAGGCGAAGTCATGTGTGGAGTATACGATTTGATCGATTGTAGTGACTCCACAAATGCTTTCCGAGAAATCAGAGTATTTTGCTGTGAAAACTACCGAACGCTACATTACGTTGCACACTGCAAGCGTATGAGGTACGCGGGAAATCAAACATCACTAGAAAATCGTTGCACCCATTAGAGGCTTGTTGAACGTGAACATTAATCATGTTTGACTTCATCATTTTGGACGGATTTATTGGTACGTAGAATTTGGTATCATGGTGGTGATACTTTCGAAATGGTTGGCTATCGAAATACGGAAGCTCATTAGAGAGGAAAGCCATAGCGTTTCGATTCAAGTTTCTATACCAGCAGCTTAACGTTGGTGCTCCAACCCATTTCTCTAGGAAATTCTTTGTAATTATTGAACGTCCGAGGCAGCTGCCCAAATGTTATAATCACACAATTTCGTATCGCAGTCTTTACGAGCCCTGCGCATATTTGCCCTCCAATGCCGTTCACCACATCAAAGACGGAACGTGACATTCCGAACTCCACGCTTTTCGAATTCCAACGCCACGGAACCATACCGATGGCATTGCGCACCAAATTTTGCGGTCTGCTCTGATCGCTCGTTCGGAATGCTCATAATCTGGTCATTTGAGATTGAACTTTTTTCTTCCTGCTTCCCATTTGCTTTGCATAACCTTTTGCAACACTGACCCTTCCGCAGCGGTCGCAATACTTTGAGTGAGGCAGAGATAAACTAAATAAGAGAGGCGCAGCACCGATCCGACTGCGAATGGGGTTCGCATATGGTTTTCGTTTCGAGCCTCGTTTCGGATCACTTTCACCGAAAGGCTGTAATCCGAGTGATAATCCGGCAATCCCGGTGCGTGTTGTATTTCTCCCACACCGCCGGTTGCGTGTCTTTTCTTTTCGCCCTTACTGATACGTCGACCGGGGGCGACCAGATAACGACCGGGGACAGGCTCAACCTAAGCGTGGGGCGTGGGCTGCATAAATTTGCATAAAATCGATTCACCGTCTAATTCAGTGCCCTTTTCTCAGGTTGTTTGCGCACAGCTGGTGCAAACGGGTAGCGCCGCAGGGATGGGCATCTTCCTTCGGTTTCGCCGTGGAAGTGGCAGCAATATGTTGCTCGATTAGGGAAAGCTCTGCGGGTTCTTCTTCTCCCTCTCTTTGTTTGGAGTGGCATGCAAAAGGTTGCCAGAGGATGTGGCAAGAAGCGAAGAAAGGATAATGAAACGCAACGGAACATCGTAGCATAAGTGATGAAGAAATGCCCAACATCGTTCCGTCCGTAGGTCCGAATTTTCTCCAAAATCCCAGGTTTCGTTAGCAACCGTACAGGAGTGTAACGTGTACATCTCATTTGCTCGTCGACAACCATGTTCGGACAGCAGGAACGGACATCCCGTAGCAGCGCACTGAATCAACCGAAAGGATTACAAAACGCCCCCCACTTATATAGCACTGACAGTGAGTTGTTTCTGCCCTTTCTTGAGCGACGCCAACAATTCGGCATACGATTGCTGTTGGGCGCTGAAGTTGTGTTGCTTCGGTTGACACGCTGTGTGTGAAAGTGATTCGACAGGGTTTCGGGATTTGACGATGCCGCCTTCAAGTTTCTTTTCACCAGCGGCACGGGTCCGCTTCTTGCTAAGAAATTTATAAACAGAACCCAGCCAAGACAAAAGGTGGCTCGGCATCAATCTACCGTTCGGGCGCGTGTTGAGCGCTATGAAAAAAGTATAAACTTCATCCTTTTTTTCTCCTCGTAGGGCATCCCAGCTTGCGCAGGTGAAATCAGGACCCTGTTGTTCCGCGAAACGCGGCTGTTGTGGGTTATTTCGCAATAAATTTTCACCTCATCTAAATGTTAATGAGCCGACAGCTGCTGCCGGTGCTCCATTTGTTGTCACTGCTCTAGGTGTATGTGTGTTTGCCGTTTGTGGCATGGACGCTGACAGCCACGATGGTGTCCTGGTTTGAAAATCGGCTCACCACGTAGATCACCAGAGCGCATTAGAAAACGCAACCGGATGGATGCGGAGTTTGGTGGAAAAAATAACATCAATAAATTATCACAAAGCGGGTTGCGTATTGATCCGAAGCCAGAGGTTTCCGATACCGATGTTTCCATCCCACCCTGTCCTGACCTTGCCACGCATTCTCCCTACAAAACGTCGGTTAGAATACCAAATGCAAAATAACGATTCGAATTTCCCCACAGCGCTCACAACCAAAAACATTCACACGGCACAGGAAACCTGAGTGGGGTGTGTTTTCGCCAAATTCAATCAGTGTCTATTTGCGGAGCACCTTTGAAAGTCCCTCTGCTAGAACAGTCGAACGCATGGTGAGAGGCCCTGATGAGCTAATGTTTGCAGTGCCTATGCCTCGATTGCTAAATTACGCACATAGATGACCGGGATTGGGGAGCCCACTGCCAACAACAGCTGCCAGTGACTTTCGGCGTGTAACGCACTCTGATAAAGAACTTCCCAGTTCACTCCACGCCGGCAATGTCTGCTGCCTTTGTCAGCGTTATCGGCAGCGGTTTGGATGGGTTTGCCGTGTTACGAAAATCAACGGCAGATGTGCGTTCGATATCTTTATCAATATCTGACTTCGATACGGGAGCTTCCTGAGGTTAATCCCTTTCGTGCGGTGCCGGGCTGTGCAAATGGCACGAATTCGTTAAGAAAGCACAATTCCCTTCTCCATTCCCGTGGAAAGCGCCGATAATCTACCGGATGATTTTCATATCGAGACAAAAACTTTCCTTTTCACTTGTTTTTCCTGCAAAACCGAGGCGGATGGCTTCCAGCTC
>KZ067403.1:59859-72882 GCA_002091845.1 Anopheles cracens | reverse complement strand
TGGCCAGCAGGAAGCTGCAGAGGACGGACGTCACCGAGGAAGAGGATTTACTGCTCGCCTTCGACGATTGCTTCTTCTTCGATTTGCCCTGCACTTCCTGTTGGTGAGAGATGGACGAAAAGAACGTATCGTCAAAAACGGATTAGTGAAATGGCATCACGCACCGGAATAGGAGTCTCCCCCCTTCCCACTTCCCCATCTAGCTACTCGCACCACAACAATTACCTTCTTCTGGGTTTGGTTTTGGTTAGCGTTTTGTGGCTTCTGTTTCTGGGTTTTCTTGTCGGCGGACGACTTCGAGGCCATTTTTATTGCGATGTGATTTCTTACTTTTCTCTTAAGATTATGTGTATAACTCGATGTGCTCGATGGGCCAAATACCACACGAGGATTTCGGTGATGTATATACTACGGTATGTTTGTTTTTGTACACTTTACACACACGACACGGTCGTTGCCTTCGCTCACGAAGGGAATGGAATGTAGAATCACGACGAAGGGAATGCAACTAGCACAGGGACGAAAAACAAGCAAACGCTATAGCGAGGGAGGACGCGGAGCTTAGCTATCGACACTACACTGATGACAAATGCTTTTCAGTGGCTCACTGCAGAATCAGGTTTATTTTCGCTGGCACGAAAGTAAATGATTCTTGTTAATGCAAATATGAACAATGTTCTGATCATAACTCCAATCACGGGGTGAAGAATTATGTTACGGAATCCTTCTCGCACTGCTTCTCGTGTTTGTGCGCTTCCATCGACTCCAACCAACTGACAACCTGGCTCCGTTCTTCCTCTGTAGTAAAGCGTGCATGCACTATCAAACAAATCAATCCACGCACCAGGCGTGAAAAATAACCTCCGCGATAATGATCAAAACAGAGCTAAGGTTTGCATGTGCGTTAATGCTAAAATAGTTTCATTATGCTCGCTTCATTGCTTCACTTCGGACGCGAAGGAAGGTTGGTTTTTTCTTACTCCCCCGGCAAACGAAACCCCCTTCATGGCTCACAGGAAGGACTAAAGGGTAGCTCACGTCAGCTGCACGATCGGAAGGATATGCTTCAGCCTCCACGAACTGTAACGGTGCACGTTATCGGAGGGGGCAAACATCCATTTCACCCCCCGGTATGCGATATCAAACGGTCTCAAAGAGGAAGGCGTCATGCATCGTTGGCTGGCTGGCGCACCGCTGCGAGAAGAAGCTGTGTAATCGGAGAACCTTGTTTCCTTCGCTAATCGTTGCTAATCATTTGCCGCGTGAAGAGGGAGAGCACGGACAAGATTTCCCCTTCCGTTCCGGACGGAGTGATGAAGAAAGGAAACACATGTTTGAGTGTTTGAAAAATTTTGCCGGCAGACCGCGGACACAGCGGCAAAAGCGGATGAATTTTCTCTTGCTGTTTGCATTTCAGTCGAACGGAGAGATTTACATGTTTACGATATGGGAAAACGCACACGGCTGAGAAAGGAATTTTTTAAACTGCTATACAGTAACTTTGATCATAAATGTAAATGGTCGGTATCTTTGACATATGGCATTTTCCCTTTTCAATGCATAACATAAAACAGTATTGGAAGATATTGCTGCTCCGTATAGATGCTTCAATACACTGTAAAAATCGTGTATAGAGCACCAAAAGACACACGCCGTGTTCTTCTAGTTCTGAAAAATGCTTCCGTCATAGATCATGAATAGCTCAACATGATCAAATCGATATTTTGTCTCAATCACCCACGACACAAAATAGTTAATAGTTGCCGTCGTTTCAAAAGAGTGTATTACGGTGGGTTATTTATAACAATCCATCGCAACAGATCAGATCGGTCGATCACACATGTCTACCAATTCGCTGATGTTCATCAAACAATCGATCATGCGCACACATGCGATGATGAGCAGGTCTCCTCATACGCATAAACTCTCAGTGCAACAGGCGGAATCGAGCAATCGTAGGAAGGTGTAAAGCTTTTTTTTGTCCGTTTTGTATCACTACTTACAGCTTGCTTTACGCCATCATTACGTAAGCGAGCGGTAAGGGCGTAAATTACGCTTAAAGCTATGCGAGAGGCAATCGCAGTTGCAAATCTCAACACACACACACGTCAAACCGGTACACACTTGAGACTGGCCCCGTGGGATCATTGGGATCGAAACTGCTGTGTGTGTGTGTGTCTTGTCATTTTTCCGTTTCGAGATTTTTTGAAATTGTAAATGAACGAGACAGACTTTCTAAAAGATCATCATCCTTGCCCTAGAATTCGCAATTCCGTTGCGGCGGTTGAGTTTTCTGACCAAAGCGTGTCGATTTTTTTTTTTGTTCAATATAACTTGTTCTGCCCAATTTCGGAACGCACTACCCTCTCTCATCCAGCTGGTTTTCGTGTTGTGCCAATTCTACAATTACCACCGAACGGTTCGACACCGATAAACCGATCGAATCATCATTTTCTACTATATTATTTGCTCCAATTTGAGGCACAGACAAACAGCACACATTGTTGTGTATCGAAGTGGCACATAAAAAATAAACTAAATAAAAACCCCGTTGGAAATCAATGCCCCAGTTAAGCGATGTGCAAAGTAATGCGATTTTGTTTGCTACCTCCCCATTGCAGGCGGTTACAATTACAATGTGCGATGCATAATGTTTGCTAGTGTGTGTCGTCTGCATGGCGTTGAAATTTATTCGACGTTCGTCGCCTTGTCTGCTTCCAGTTCGTTCTGTCTATCTCGTGCAGTTTCGTGCACTGCCACGCGGCTTTTCCAAATTTATTGCTTTCGATTGCATGTCCCCCCCGCGCCATCTTGATCGCCGGCTGTCATGTTATCAGTGCAGCAGCTCCACACCGCCGGAACCATCGGTCGTCTTATCGCTGTAAGGTGGTGCTCTTGCGTTCGCCAAGTTCAACCGTGGTTCAGCAACATTCAATCCAATGACGACCATTCAGAAAAAGCCACATCACAAATCGTCACACCTGAAAAAAACAGCTGTTCCACGCTCAGCGTTCGATTTGTTGCAGGTGGGACGTGGTGTGTGGACAAGCAATATCTTGGAACTCGGGGCACACGAAATCCGATATCATCCCGCGGGACGTGGTGCATGGTTTCAAAGGTTACACCGGCAATAAATAAGCTCTGTTTACGTTAAGCTGCCAGTAAAATCTGCCTAAAGGTAAACGATTGTTGTTGCTCGCATGATTAAGCATTCGATCACTCCTTCACCGGCGGGTGTCAACATACGCACGAGAAAACAAAACGATTGTTCTGGAGATGCATGGGCCTGTGACGTCAGAGTATCACTTCAAACTTTGGCTATGTGAAGACTGACGGCCGGGAAGCGTCGCAAATGAGCTAATCGATGAGGATGGCCTGTTGAAAGGCCACATCACCCGTGTTAGTGCTCGGTGGGTAAAGCAATTATGCCGGCTGCACTTTCTAATAAGCGCTTCGCAACACAACACACGGCCACCACACCAGGCCAGCCTGGGGTTTGAGGTGAATAATTTCTGCATGCCAAATATCGTCACGTTCAGCCGGCTACGTAATGGCATTAGCCATTATCGGGGCTCTGCCAGCGCGGCTCTACTGCTCTTCCATTTTCCGTTCGAGCCGGCCGCTCGCGACGCGTTGTTGGTGTGGGTCGTAACGTAAAAGCGAGCAGACAAGACATTGGTGGGGCAAAAAAACGCGACTGTCGATTATTTAACGGTACAACAGGGCTCGCAGGGGGGGTCTCTCTCGTAACCTAAGGTGTCTTCGGGTTTCCAAAACGCCCCGAAATCTAGCCACCGGCAAGAGCGTGTCTTTCGGAGGAACATCCCCACGGTAGGCGACAGGTTTTCTAGGGGCACACCGCCGGAACCATCGGTCGTCTTATCGCTGTAAGGTGGTGCTCTTGCGTTCGCCAAGTTCAACCGTGGTTCAGCAACATTCAATCCAATGACGACCATTCAGAAAAAGCCACATCACAAATCGTCACACCTGAAAAAAACAGCTGTTCCACGCTCAGCGTTCGATTTGTTGCAGGTGGGACGTGGTGTGTGGACAAGCATTATCTTGGAACTCGGGGCACACGAAATCCGATATCATCCCGCGGGACGTGGTGCATGGTTTCAAAGGTTACACCGGCAATAAATAAGCTCTGTTTACGTTAAGCTGCCAGTAAAATCTGCCTAAAGGTAAACGATTGTTGTTGCTCGCATGATTAAGCATTCGATCACTCCTTCACCGCCGGGTGTCAACATACGCACGAGAAAACAAAACGGTTGTTCTGGAGATGCATGGGCCTGTGACGTCAGAGTATCACTTCAAACTTTGGCTATGTGAAGACTGACGGCCGGGAAGCGTCGCAAATGAGCTAATCGATGAGGATGGCCTGTTGAAAGGCCACATCACCCGTGTTAGTGCTCGGTGGGTAAAGCAATTATGCCGGCTGCACTTTCTAATAAGCGCTTCGCAACACAACACACGGCCACCACACCAGGCCAGCCTGGGGTTTGAGGTGAATAATTTCTGCATGCCAAATATCGTCACGTTCAGCCGGCTACGTAATGGCATTAGCCATTATCGGGGCTCTGCCAGCGCGGCTCTACTGCTCTTCCGTTTTCCGTTCGAGCCGGCCGCTCGCGACGCGTTGTTGGTGTGGGTCGTAACGTGAAAGCGAGCAGACAAGACATTGGTGGGGCAAAAAAACGCGACTGTCGATTATTTAACGGTACAACAGGGCTCGCAGGGGGGGGGGGTTTCTCTCGTAACCTAAGGTGTCTTCGGGTTTCCAAAACGCCCCGAAATCTAGCCACCGGCAAGAGCGTGTCTGTCGGAGGAACATCCCCACGGTAGGCGACAGGTTTTCTAGGGGTAGCTGTTCCCTGGAGGTAGCACTGCCGGGTGGGTCAGGGGTTCTAAACGTACTTTGAAACAAGGGCAAACGTAATTCTACCAAAATACGTTTCAGGTCTAATTGAGCATAAGGTTATCTAAACCCATCTGTTTGTGGGGTAACGTAACTAAAATAAATATTATTGCCTATTTTTGCCTATGCCTATTTTGCCTAGGCTTTTGACAAGCTTCATTAAACTGTTTTATAATTTATTTTATTTCTAAAAGCGACATCACGTCATTTTATCGATTTTTTGCGAAACCACAACCAAACTCTGTTTACAATCCTCAGATTAAACTTCATTAACTCCTGAAAAATATTGATGATTCGACTCTCGGGCAAAAAAAATCGGGCAACCCCTTTAGCAGGTATTCAGCGCAGAGCCCCTGGTTGCTGACAGTGTGCAAGCTGAGGCAGACGTTCTCCACGCGCAAGAGAAAGCCTCCTCGTACGCGAATAGAGCAGCCGCGTGGCCCAAACGTCTTCTTCGTCCGAACCGCGTGTGTTCTTGTTTTTGCCGGTTTTCATAGGCTGGCGACTTGCGTTGCCGCCGCGGTTTGCTCTCGGTGTCTCTTGAGTGTGTGAGTGTATGCGAGATCGGTCAAATCACGATCGAGGTTGGCTGGTGGTGCAGAAAGGGGGCCATGAATGGATCAAGGGATGCTCAATCGAGACGATTGTCTGCTCAGGCCGGTGTATGGCACTTGAGGACGAGTCGTTGATAGCGTAGGCTTTAGAGCGATTGCTGTGGATGGGCAATAGAAAGTGATAACGCAGATGCATCACGGTGCAATGGTTCAACAAGGCCATACCCGGATTTGATCAGGCATTATCGCTTTTTGTAGGATTTGTGTATTGAAGGCTCATTGCACTTCGAAGAACAATTTCAAGTATACATTTCGGTGGCTGTAGTGATGCTCCGTGTTGAAACGGTGCCCTATCGTGTCTCCTATCTCGCTATCCCTGCTATTCCAGCAGCAGTATACACTCTCCCATGTTTGAAGAAAGTTTCGACTCAGTGCAAATGGGCCCATGCATACAGGGAGCTTTGTGAAATCTGAGGAGTTTCCGGCCGGTGGCACAACACATCACCGACACGAGTTTAGTTCTCACATAAAATTAACACAAATTCAGGCCAATGCGATGGTAGTCTTTGCAGTGAAGATGCACCCTTTTGAACACATTTAACCTACTATAACCACACACGCAACAACAGTCAGCGTCGTCAGGATGATCGTAGTAGCCGCTACTACCTTGACGTACTAGAAGCCCTGCACGGATGGAAACATGCAAGACATGAACAAGTGGTCCATGGTCGGCGCTGCGTGCGGTAGGATATTGGTGTGAAAAAAGTCTGTGTCTGTTTTGTGGAATGTTTCGGTTCTCCTGAAATGAAATTTACCCAAGGACCAAAAAAGATGGTCAGTTTGAACAGAAGATTGCTTCGCCGCTACCTAGATAACGTTTCTACGGGAAAAAAAGACGCAGAAAAGGAGAAGCGGCGGAGTCGAAATGGGTATGATATCGAAACGACAAATGAGATTTTTTTTTTGTTGGTCCCAGCTCCCTAAGCAGCGGGAGGATCCGAGATATATCGATTTTCCTTTCGCGCGTAACACACGCACACACACATATAAAAATGCACGACATCCTTTGGAGACCGCTCGGAAGGATAAGCTTGTTTCTAATTAAGGGAGTCACACCGCCGCCAGGTTGGGAACCTGCTTCTCATCATCATTCGCGGACACTTTCAACCAGGGTCACACAAACACACACGCGCACGGACAAAGGTTACACCGGCAATAAATAAGCTCTGTTTACGTTAAGCTGCCAGTAAAATCTGCCTAACGGTAAACGATTGTTGTTGCTCGCATGATTAAGCATTCGATCACTCCTTCACCGGCGGGTGTCAACATACGCACGAGAAAACAAAACGATTGTTCTGGAGATGCATGGGCCTGTGACGTCAGAGTATCACTTCAAACTTTGGCTATGTGAAAACTGACCGCCGGGAAGCGTCGCAAATGAGCTAATCGATGAGGATGGCCTGTTGAAAGGCCACATCACCCGTGTTAGTGCTCGGTGGGTAAAGCAATTATGCCGGCTGCACTTTCTAATAAGCGCTTCGCAACACAACACACGGCCACCACACCAGGCCAGCCTGGGGTTTGAGGTGAATAATTTCTGCATGCCAAATATCGTCACGTTCAGCCGGCTACGTAATGGCATTAGCCATTATCGGGGCTCTGCCAGCGCGGCTCTACTGCTCTTCCATTTTCCGTTCGAGCCGGCCGCTCGCGACGCGTTGTTGGTGTGGGTCGTAACGTAAAAGCGAGCAGACAAGACATTGGTGGGGCAAAAAAACGCGACTGTCGATTATTTAACGGTACAACAGGGCTCGCAGGGGGGGTCTCTCTCGTAACCTAAGGTGTCTTCGGGTTTCCAAAACGCCCCGAAATCTAGCCACCGGCAAGAGCGTGTCTTTCGGAGGAACATCCCCACGGTAGGCGACAGGTTTTCTAGGGGTAGCTGTTCCCTGGAGGTAGCGCTGCCGGGTGGGTCAGGGGTTCTAAACGTACTTTGAAACAAGGGCAAACGTAATTCTACCAAAATACGTTTCAGGTCTAATTGAGCATAAGGTTATCTAAACCCATCTGTTTGTGGGGTAACGTAACTAAAATAAATATTATTGCCTATCAAGGCTTTTGACAAGCTTCATTAAACTGTTTTATAATTTATTTTATTTCTAAAAGCGACATCACGTCATTTTATCGATTTTTTGCGAAACCACAACCAAACTCTGTTTACAATCCTCAGATTAAACTTCATTAACTCCTGAAAAATATTGATGATTCGGCTCTCGGGCAAAAAAAATCGGGCAACCCCTTTAGCAGGTATTCAGCGCAGAGCTCCTGGTTGCTGACAGTGTGCAAGCTGAGGCAGACGTTCTCCACGCGCAAGAGAAAGCCTCCTCGTACGCGAATAGAGCAGCCGCGTGGCCCAAACGTCTTCTTCGTCCGAACCGCGTGTGTTCTTGTTTTTGCCGGTTTTCATAGGCTGGCGACTTGCGTTGCCGCCGCGGTTTGCTCTCGGTGTCTCTTGAGTGTGTGAGTGTATGCGAGATCGGTCAAATCACGATCGAGGTTGGCTGGTGGTGCAGAAAGGGGGCCATGAATGGATCAAGGGATGCTCAATCGAGACGATTGTCTGCTCAGGCCGGTGTATGGCACTTGAGGACGAGTCGTTGATAGCGTAGGCTTTAGAGCGATTGCTGTGGATGGGCAATAGAAAGTGATAACGCAGATGCATCACGGTGCAATGGTTCAACAAGGCCATACCCGGATTTGATCAGGCATTATCGCTTTTTGTAGGATTTGTGTATTGAAGGCTCATTGCACTTCGAAGAACAATTTCAAGTATACATTTCGGTGGCTGTAGTGATGCTCCGTGTTGAAACGGTGCCCTATCGTGTCTCCTATCTCGCTATCCCTGCTATTCCAGCAGCAGTATACACTCTCCCATGTTTGAAGAAAGTTTCGACTCAGTGCAAATGGGCCCATGCATACAGGGAGCTTTGTGAAATCTGAGGAGTTTCCGGCCGGTGGCACAACACATCACCGACACGAGTTTAGTTCTCACATAAAATTAACACAAATTCAGGCCAATGCGATGGTAGTCTTTGCAGTGAAGATGCACCCTTTTGAACACATTTAACCTACTATAACCACACACGCAACAACAGTCAGCGTCGTCAGGATGATCGTAGTAGCCGCTACTACCTTGACGTACTAGAAGCCCTGCACGGATGGAAACATGCAAGACATGAACAAGTGGTCCATGGTCGGCGCTGCGTGCGGTAGGATATTGGTGTGAAAAAAGTCTGTGTCTGTTTTGTGGAATGTTTCGGTTCTCCTGAAATGAAATTTACCCAAGGACCAAAAAAGATGGTCAGTTTGAACAGAAGATTGCTTCGCCGCTACCTAGATAACCTTTCTACGGGAAAAAAGACGCAGAAAAGGAGAAGCGGCGGAGTCGAAATGGGTATGATATCGAAACGACAAATGAGATTTTTTTTTGTTGGTCCCAGCTCCCTAAGCAGCGGGAGGATCCGAGATATATCGATTTTCCTTTCGCGCGTAACACACGCACACACACATATAAAAATGCACGACATCCTTTGGAGACCGCTCGGAAGGATAAGCTTGTTTCTAATTAAGGGAGTCACACCGCCGCCAGGTTGGGAACCTGCTTCTCATCATCATTCGCGGACACTTTCAACCAGGGTCACACAAACACACACGCGCACGGACGCCGCCGCTGACGACGTGTGCCATTCGAAAGCGAGCATATTCGTGGCATTCCCGTCGCATTTCTACGGGGCATGCCGCTGGCGGCGTCCTCTCGGGAAAGCGCTACAATTCCGTTGCTACGCCGTTCCTGTGTCCTCCGCGACGAGGGGTGTAACACACGCGCGTCGCACAAACATACACACACGCGCACATACACGCATCCGTTAAACGCTGGAAAATTAGACCCGTCGCTAGCGAAAAGCACGGAGTGGATCAATGGAAATGGTCAATCGCAGATAATCGCGTTTGCGAAGCGTCCACAGAGCGCACGGGATAAGGTTTGTAGGCGGTTGTTGTAACCTCTCCGCGTGAGTAAAGCGTGGAAAAGTGTCCGAACCCGCCGCCTGCCTGCCCGCCCGCTGGGGGCGTACACTTTTTTATGCCGCACGCACGCACTTTAATGAAATTGAAAACGCGAAAAACCAACCGTAGCAACCGTGATGGAGATGCAACACTAAACAAGCGCTAAACCTAGATACGACACTAGTTTTTTCCTCCCCGCTCGTCACGAGAAGAAGGTGTGTGAGGAAAAAATCGGCAACGGCACAAAATGCGTGGCTTCACGATGCACAAGCAGAAAATCAACTGCGTGAGAAAAAAAACGCTGTTAACGACCGAATGCTGCGTTCCTGGGTCAGAGGGGTGGAGAACGGGCAGGGAGCACAGGCAAACCGTCGTGTTGTCAAAACGGCTTTCGCGTTGGCATAAATGCAAACGTCAAGCGTCTGTTGGGGACGCGTTTATACGCTATGGTTGAAACGCGAACTGATCCGGCACGGTGCTCTTGTGCGTGCAAGGATTTTGGTTTAGTTTAATTTAGTTTACAAATTCTACGAGTACAGTCGTTTTGAAATTTCAATTATTTGTCTGAATATTACTTATTCATAAACAACCATCTTTGTCCGAGTTTGAAAACAGTTTGAATAACTTTTATATAGCAGTCTTTCTGTACTTTTTTACGTACACTTATTCTTGACTACTGGGCTACAGGGTGGGTACAGAAAGCATTAACTTTATATGGAGAATAGCAATAGAACGAGAATAGATAGAAAACTTTTTCAAAAGAGTTTAAGTCAATAGCAACACGCATTACAAACTCACGATGTCGGACTCTCGAGCTTCAGGAATATGTTCTCAGGGTTGTCACAGAATGAATTGAAAAACTATATCCCTTACCTTTAGTACTTTTGTAACCGATTCTAGCTCTTCCGTCTTCTTCCTTGACTGCAGCATCCCCTGATTAATCTTTTCCACGTCCGATAAAAACTTTGTGAAGTGGTCTTCATAGAACAATTTGCTACAGAACTTCTGATTCGATGTATCTGTGGAAGAAGCGTGTATTTTTGTGTTCCCACGGTTAGCATCGGCGTCATCGCCATAGTATAGTAAATCCTACTCACTCAGGTAGTGGAGTATCGCGAGCGACGTCTCCACGTTTTGCCGGTACAATCCCAGCCACACGGCCGCGCTTTCGGGATCCTCCAATAGGCACAGCGCCAGCCCGTAGTAGATCATTTCCGGGCGCGTGATGAAGGAGATGTTCTTGAACAGCATCGCGAAGGTGGCCGACGCTTTCGGTGCGCTGAACACGTACCGCTCCACCAGCAGCTGGGCCGCTTCGTCCAGCTCCCGGCATGGTTTCGGTTGCGTCGTCAGCGAGCTCAGGATGGTGAGGAACTCACTGCCGCCGAGGCCGAGTCTATAAATAAAAGGGCAACAATGAATGCGCGCGTCAACAATACGGTGTGTTGCACCACGATTGATGAGCAGCATGGAATGGTGCGGGTTGAAGTTTATGGATCTTCGAATTGGCATTCAATAAAAATACCAACAAAGCCGAAATGCGATCCGTTTCGTAACAGGTTGGCGGTGTTAAAGGGGAGTTCAGTTCGTGCCGCCGTTGCGACACATTACTGTTCAACCGACAAAGAGACGGGGGTAACATTAATCTCTTTTCTGTGGAGAGATTGATGTTCTAGGGATTAGCTGTGAGTTGAAGGCAGGCGACAGGTTGAACTAAATATTTTATAATAAACCAGATGCGCTCATAATGGGGTTGATGCATTGAGGAGCGTAGGTTAAAGTGTCACAAATGAAGCCAAAAACTGTTTGATTAAAAACATTTACTTACTTTTGTGAACGATGCTGTTTCAGTATGTGCTGTACGTACTCGCTGGTGAACTGATTGGAGGAGCCGCACACCTGAAGCTTTGGGAAGGACCGAAACTTATTAACAGATGTTCGTCTTGCGTTCACGGCTTGCAGTGTTTTGCTATCACAGAAAGTTGCAGATTGCACACCGATATACGATAGATAACAGTTTGAGGGGCGCAAAACAGCGGCCAGCCGAGAAAGAAAACGAAACACGGCGCCGAAAAAGTAGGAAAATCTCTCGTTCGAGAATGCATTCTGGGATTTTTTGTCGCCACCCGTCTGTTTACGGGTCTTCTTCTGTTTGCCAACAACCTCCCAATCGGAAACCATTACGGATGAGGTTGGATTTTGTTTCACTATTTTCGATCAAATAAAACCGAAGCTAATTAAATTGCACGAAAATCGCCTGTTCTGCGCTAAGACGCGGTGAACACACTCGGGACGATGTGATGAGCACGGAATGGACACAAAGTGGAGCCGCACACCTGAAGCTTTGGGAAGGACCGAAACTTATAAACAGATGTTCGTCTTGCGTTCACGGCTTGCAGTGTTTTGCTATCACAGAAAGTTGCAGATTGCACACCGATATTCGATAGATAACAGTATGAGGGGCGCAAAACAGCGGCCAGCCGAGAAAGAAAACGAAACACGGCGCCGAAAAAGTAGGAAAATCTCTCGTTCGAGAAAAGCGGGCGACGATAAGAAAACATACGTATGTTGACAACCGGCTGTTTGTTTTGACAAGCCGAGGACCACACGGTGCTCACAGTTTGGTACTGATACAAATGATGCCAAAATCGATTTGTTCGAAGCTGTTTAACAAAATCCATAATGAAATAGTAACAAACTCGATAGACGATTTAAAAGATTTTTTTATTCATTACTTATATAAATTTTTTCGCACATTCAATACTTCACACTCGTGCTGCATGCGCTGTCTCTCAATGGTACACTTTGTTTATCACAATTAGTTTTACTGATTCGCACAAAAATAGCCCTACAATTACGTCATTAGCAGCGCAGTTATGTGATTTTCCAGCACCGCCTGCGCCAGATTGGCGTTGTTTTTCACCGCAAGCGTGTACGCCGATTCACCGTCCTCGTTCGTTTCGGTGAAGCCTGCCCCAGAGTTCAGGAGCTCGTTACAGGTGTGGGGATGGTTTCCTGCTGCCGCATACATGAGCGCGGTGTTGCCTACGATATCCATGTGATCGATGACGGCTCCCTTGTCCACCAGCAAACGCACGATCTCATTGTGGCCACCTGCACCGGCCAACAGCAGCGGAGTAATCATGTCCATCGCCTGCTTGTTTACATCTGCTCCACATCTGCAAGCAAGGAACCAACTATTTAGCATATCGTTCTTACGGAAAGGCGTAAACGGTACGCCGAAATGGAAACGTACTTAATCAGTATGGAGGCCGCAGCCAGCTGCCCGTAGTAACACGCCCAATGTAGAGGTGTGAATTGGCTCGAGTCGGGAACATCGACGGCCTGCTCGGCACGCACCTGCTCCTCCGTGATCTCTCCTTGGCCGGTTTTCTCGTGGAAATTGAGACAAATTTCGCTCGGAATGTTTGCTTCAGTGTTTCCTCGTTGCAGATTTGTTAGCACGGTGTTGGAAGGTTTGTACGG
>KZ067403.1:0-21576 GCA_002091845.1 Anopheles cracens | reverse complement strand
CATCGTTGAATAATCGCCAAGTTCTATCACTTTAAGAAGGTTCCCATGGTTATAGAAAGTTTTGCATGCACCAATCAGGACTACGAATTTTGCATAGAAAAAGTCAATCGAATAATTTCAAAATCACACAGATTGTAAGTTTAAATTAAATCCCCCTTCGCCCCCACTATGCCTGACGCCTGGTTGCGATCATTCCAACGCCCGGGGGAGCAGTTCCCGACGACCTGCACAGTGCCCGCCGTCCCTTGGACGACGTCGACACACTGACGACACTAGAGCGGTGTTTCAAAATTATCCACGAACCAATCGACGATCTGGTGAAGTCGGTCGGATTGCCCACCAACAGCGTACCGGGCAGTGCGTCGTCCCTCCGTGTCCTGATCACGTCGTACCTGGCGCGCTTCCTCAAACGCAGCGTCTTCGATAAGGTGAAGAAGCGCCAGACGCGCCTGGACCACAACCTGTTCGATGTGATATGGCCGGCGATGAAGAAGGCCACGAAAGAGAAGAGCCTGGACGAGGATCTGAACGTGGGCATCGTCATACCGGACTATGACGTGTTTGTCGTGTTCCAGGAGTTTCTGGTGCCGCTTATCAAAGACGTGCATTGTATGGAGCTCACGCAGCCGTTGATGCCACATCCGGCAATGCAGTTCTTCCCTCGATACGCAATGCACGATCGGCCGCTCGAGCCTGAGGCAGCCCCGGACGCTGCTGCCAACGCGAACGGTAACATACTGCGTGAAAATCCTGACAGCGTGCAGCTCAACTTGGACACCTCGGGCAAGTTCATTACCGGGTGCGTGATCGAGTGTGCCCGCAACCTGGATGAGTATGAATTTCCGCTCAACCTCGGAATCGCCCAGCTGGAGCAAGTCGAGCGGGTCATCACTGCCCGGGTACTGTCGATGGATTTTGTGCGCGCCATCGGCGAGACCGAACTGGGCACATACTACAGCATGAACGAGATCTTGGAGAACCCGTCCGAAATCCGTACGATACTGGCCACCAGTGGACTGCTGATACCGCTGCTGGATCATACCGATCCCTACCAGACGGCCGAATCGATTGCCATCAACGGACGGTACTGGCCGTACGGACGTGGGGTGTACGTCGGCGTCGAGGGCAGCTTGGTCGTGTGGGTCAACGCGCAGGATCACCTGCGACTACTATGCTGCACGGAGAGCAAAGATCCGGCTGCCATCGGGGCGGCCTACTCGAAAGTGGGCCGCGCCATGAACTACCTCGAAGAGCGCATCCAGTTCAAGCACAGCTACTTCCTCGGCTATCTCCTGTCACGGCCCTCGTTTCTCGGCACCGGTCTCAAGTTCACGCTCACGCTGGTACTGCCCCACCTGCGCAAGGAACGGGAAAACCTTCGTCACCTGTGCGTCGTTCGCGGGCTGCATCTCCTCACCGGCGATGGGCTGCCGTCGGTGCGCATGTGCAACATGCGCAGCCTGGCACAGACCGAATGGCAACTGTTCCAGGACTTTAGCAGCGCCATCACGAACGTGGTGGCGCTCGAGAAGGAACTATCGATGACGAACTCGCTGCACATCGCCGCGACACTGTTGCGCATATTTCGTAAGAAGAAGCACAGCCTTGCGGCGGAAGGTGCCGCACCGCAGCAATGATTGTAACCACCGGCACCTGGCAAGGATGATCCTGGACGCTATCCGTGTACCGAGAGCGTAGTCAACTGACAGACTTTGTTTGGATGATGTTTTTTTTGCGCTACTAGTGCGCTTTGTTCCTCCAGTTAGTGCGAAGTAGATGTATTATTTGTAGATTATGATTTTTTTACGTAGGACAGGTGAAACAAATTGTTCCGAATGGTTCTTTACGCGAATAGGACGTAGGATGACACTCATCGAACTTACTCCGACAATCACACTGAGCAATCAAGACATTCAATGTACTCTCCCGCCGTTGCCATAGTAACTTAGTAGCTTTTCAATAGACTGACAAAGAGACAGAAGAGGAAAGAGACAGAGTGGGAGAAAGACAGAGAGAGATAACAATAGAAAGAGAAAGAGAGAGCAAGTGCCACATCGATGGGGACGATCGTGTGTGCCTGGAGGAAACGATGGCCAAACCTTCCAGCTCCTTGTTCCGGGTTAGTAGAGCCAATGAAAATTACGATGATTAGTTTAGTTCATTATTTGTGCATTCTTATTATTCTCGCTCTTGCAAATTTTGTTGTTTTTCAATGTGTGAAAATCGCTGTTCTGTTCTATTGGTGGAGCTTTGTGCTACGACAGGCTTAAACTGAGTAACACCTCAAGAGGCTGATCGCGTGCCTGGCGTAACATGACAAGCAATGGTCATCGTAACTACCAGTCCTAATTTCTCAACTACTCCTTCTTTCTGCCTATCTCTCTATCTGTCTCGTTTCTCACTGTAAGTTTGCCTTCATTGCTGTAATTACAAATGCAACGCATTGCCTTTTAGCGTTCTTCTTTGATAGCTATGTTCATGGTAGACTTGAGCTACTAAAGTTTATGACGTTTATTAGAGAGTGGAGTATCAAAACCTACTCTCAAAGCGCATTATGAGGCAGAACAAGGATCGTGCACGACAATCCTTGCCGTCATGTAACATAAGCAATGGTTTGACTTAATTTTTGGTTTTTATTTGCGTTTTCAATGTTCAGTTTTTTTTTTATTCAATCCACTATTATATCACTAGTTTGCAAATTGTTGTACCGCTTTTGATAGATAGAACGATAGATATGCTGAAGCTGATGGAGTGTATAAATGTATTGGCACAACATGTTTTCAACGCGTACAAAATAGAAATTTTATGTGGATTTTTCTGTTATTATTCATTTTCCAGAATTGGGTGAACAACAGGTTGAGATACCTTTGTTTCGTACCGAAGAAGGGCGATATCTAGCTACATGTAAGAAATTGAGCTTTTCAATTCCTCATCAAGGTCTGATCATCTGCGAATGTAATAAGTTGGCACCATCCGTTTGTTTCTTCATCAGCTCTTGGGGATCCTCTCATCAAAGGGCTCACGGAAGTAGCTAACAAACGGCCAGCAGATCCAGTCACATACCTTGCGAACTATTTGTTTAACTTTGCCAATCAGAAATCTAAAACGGGACGCAAGGACACTGATAACGATTCGAACAACAACATCATCGAAGGTTCAGTCAGGCAGGTGGCAGATAAGGAGCTGGAAAGTGCTGTCAAGCAAACGATCGAACCGGAAGCTGTGCAAGTTTCCGCCGCTCCACTTCCAATGGAGCCGAATGTCAGGGATGAAAGCCAACCGTCTCCCGATGACCCGGACGTAACACCAGCACCTTCCGATGATCGGGTACGATCAAGAAACGTTGACCCGTTACACGCGTGTTCCCGACTCGAGCCAATTCACACCTCTACATTGGGCGTGTTACTACGGGCAGCTGGCTGCGGCCTCCATACTGATTAAGTACGTTTCCATTTCGGCGTACCGTTTACGCCTTTCCGTAAGAACGATATGCTAAATAGTTGGTTCCTTGCTTGCAGATGTGGAGCAGATGTAAACAAGCAGGCGATGGACATGATTACTCCGCTGCTGTTGGCCGGTGCAGGTGGCCACAATGAGATCGTGCGTTTGCTGGTGGACAAGGGAGCCGTCATCGATCACATGGATATCGTAGGCAACACCGCGCTCATGTATGCGGCAGCAGGAAACCATCCCCACACCTGTAACGAGCTCCTGAACTCTGGGGCAGGCTTCACCGAAACGAACGAGGACGGTGAATCGGCGTACACGCTTGCGGTGAAAAACAACGCCAATCTGGCGCAGGCGGTGCTGGAAAATCACATAACTGCGCTGCTAATGACGTAATTGTAGGGCTATTTTTGTGCGAATCAGTAAAACTAATTGTGATAAACAAAGTGTACCATTGAGAGACAGCGCATGCAGCACGAGTGTGAAGTATTGAATGTGCGAAAAAATTTATATAAGTAATGAATAAAAAAATCTTTTAAATCGTCTATCGAATTTGTTACTATTTCATTATGGATTTTATTAAACAGCTTCGAACAAATCGATTTTGGCATCATTTGTATCAGTACCAAACTGTGAGCACCGTGTGGTCCTCGGCTTGTCAAAACAAACAGCCGGTTGTCAACATACGTATGTTTTCTTATCGTCGCCCGCTTTTCTCGAACGAGAGATTTTCCTACTTTTTCGGCGCCGTGTTTCGTTTTCTTTCTCGGCTGGCCGCTGTTTTGCGCCCCTCATACTGTTATCTATCGAATATCGGTGTGCAATCTGCAACTTTCTGTGATAGCAAAACACTGCAAGCCGTGAACGCAAGACGAACATCTGTTAATAAGTTTCGGTCCTTCCCAAAGCTTCAGGTGTGCGGCTCCTCTTCCGTACAAACCTTCCAACACCGTGCTAACAAATCTGCAACGAGGAAACACTGAAGCAAACATTCCGAGCGAAATTTGTCTCAATTTCCACGAGAAAACCGGCCAAGGAGAGATCACGGAGGAGCAGGTGCGTGCCGAGCAGGCCGTCGATGTTCCCGACTCGAGCCAATTCACACCTCTACATTGGGCGTGTTACTACGGGCAGCTGGCTGCGGCCTCCATACTGATTAAGTACGTTTCCATTTCGGCGTACCGTTTACGCCTTTCCGTAAGAACGGTATGCTAAATGACGTAATTGTAGGGCTATTTTTGTGCGAATCAGTAAAACTAATTGTGATAAACAAAGTGTACCATTGAGAGCCAGCGCATGCAGCACGAGTCTGAAGTATTGAATGTGCGAAAATTTTTATATACGTAATGAATAAAAAAATCTTTTAAATCGTCTATCGAATTTGTTACTATTTCATTATGGATTTTATTAAACAGCTTCGAACAAATCGATTTTGGCATCATTTGTATCAGTACCAAACTGTGAGCACCGTGTGGTCCTCGGCTTGTCAAAACAAACAGCCGGACTCCGCTGCTGTTGGCCGGTGCAGGTGGCCACAATGAGATCGTGCGTTTGCTGGTGGACAAGGGAGCCGTCATCGATCACATGGATATCGTAGGCAACACCGCGCTCATGTATGCGGCAGCAGGAAACCATCCCCACACCTGTAACGAGCTCCTGAACTCTGGGGCAGGCTTCACCGAAACGAACGAGGACGGTGAATCGGCGTACACGCTTGCGGTGAAAAACAACGCCAATCTGGCGCAGGCGGTGCTGGAAAATCACATAACTGCGCTGCTAATGACGTAATTGTAGGGCTATTTTTGTGCGAATCAGTAAAACTAATTGTGATAAACAAAGTGTACCATTGAGAGACAGCGCATGCAGCACGAGTGTGAAGTATTGAATGTGCGAAAAAATTTATATAAGTAATGAATAAAAAAATCTTTTAAATCGTCTATCGAGTTTGTTACTATTTCATTATGGATTTTGTTAAACAGCTTCGAACAAATCGATTTTGGCATCATTTGTATCAGTACCAAACTGTGAGCACCGTGTGGTCCTCGGCTTGTCAAAACAAACAGCGACATGATTACTCCGCTGCTGTTGGCCGGTGCAGGTGGCCACAATGAGATCGTGCGTTTGCTGGTGGACAAGGGAGCCGTCATCGATCACATGGATATCGTAGGCAACACCGCGCTCATGTATGCGGCAGCAGGAAACCATCCCCACACCTGTAACGAGCTCCTGAACTCTGGGGCAGGCTTCACCGAAACGAACGAGGACGGTGAATCGGCGTACACGCTTGCGGTGAAAAACAATGCCAATCTGGCGCAGGCGGTGCTGGAAAATCACATAACTGCGCTGCTAATGACGTAATTGTAGGGCTATTTTTGTGCGAATCAGTAAAACTAATTGTGATAAACAAAGTGTACCATTGAGAGACAGCGCATGCAGCACGAGTGTGAAGTATTGAATGTGCGAAAAAATTTATATAAGTAATGAATAAAAAAATCTTTTAAATCGTCTATCGAGTTTGTTACTATTTCATTATGGATTTTGTTAAACAGCTTCGAACAAATCGATTTTGGCATCATTTGTATCAGTACCAAACTGTGAGCACCGTGTGGTCCTCGGCTTGTCAAAACAAACAGCCGGTTGTCAACATACGTATGTTTTCTTATCGTCGCCCGCTTTTCTCGAACGAGAGATTTTCCTACTTTTTCGGCGCCGTGTTTCGTTTTCTTTCTCGGCTGGCCGCTGTTTTGCGCCCCTCATACTGTTATCTATCGAATATCGGTGTGCAATCTGCAACTTTCTGTGATAGCAAAACACTGCAAGCCGTGAACGCAAGACGAACATCTGTTTATAAGTTTCGGTCCTTCCCAAAGCTTCAGGTGTGCGGCTCCACTTTGTGTCCATTCCGTGCTCATCACATCGTCCCGAGTGTGTTCACCGCGTCTTAGCGCAGAACAGGCGATTTTCGTGCAATTTAATTAGGATTACTCCGCTGCTGTTGGCCGGTGCAGGTGGCCACAATGAGATCGTGCGTTTGCTGGTGGACAAGGGAGCCGTCATCGATCACATGGATATCGTAGGCAACACCGCGCTCATGTATGCGGCAGCAGGAAACCATCCCCACACCTGTAACGAGCTCCTGAACTCTGGGGCAGGCTTCACCGAAACGAACGAGGACGGTGAATCGGCGTACACGCTTGCGGTGAAAAACAATGCCAATCTGGCGCAGGCGGTGCTGGAAAATCACATAACTGCGCTGCTAATGACGTAATTGTAGGGCTATTTTTGTGCGAATCAGTAAAACTAATTGTGATAAACAAAGTGTACCATTGAGAGACAGCGCATGCAGCACGAGTGTGAAGTATTGAATGTGCGAAAAAATTTATATAAGTAATGAATAAAAAAATCTTTTAAATCGTCTATCGAGTTTGTTACTATTTCATTATGGATTTTGTTAAACAGCTTCGAACAAATCGATTTTGGCATCATTTGTATCAGTACCAAACTGTGAGCACCGTGTGGTCCTCGGCTTGTCAAAACAAACAGCCGGTTGTCAACATACGTATGTTTTCTTATCGTCGCCCGCTTTTCTCGAACGAGAGATTTTCCTACTTTTTCGGCGCCGTGTTTCGTTTTCTTTCTCGGCTGGCCGCTGTTTTGCGCCCCTCAAACTGTTATCTATCGTATATCGGTGTGCAATCTGCAACTTTCTGTGATAGCAAAACACTGCAAGCCGTGAACGCAAGACGAACATCTGTTAATAAGTTTCGGTCCTTCCCAAAGCTTCAGGTGTGCGGCTCCTCTTTGTGTCCATTCCGTGCTCATCACATCGTCCCGAGTGTGTTCACCGCGTCTTAGCGCAGAACAGGCGATTTTCGTGCAATTTAATTAGCTTCGGTTTTATTTGATCGAAAATAGTGAAACAAAATCCAACCTCATCCGTAATGGTTTCCGATTGGGAGGTTGTTGGCAAACAGAAGAAGACCCGTAAACAGACGGGTGGCGACAAAAAATCCCAGAATGCATCCGAGGGCACTCCAAAAATAGAAGATACGGGTGAGTTTGGAATGGTCGGCATCGGCCGATGGGCTACGGCAGTGCGAGCGAGCAGGGTGGTCAGGAGGGTAATGGGTGGCGAAGGGATAGATTTCTTTTTTTGCCTGCTAAATGCTGCTCTTAGTTTTACTAACCCATTCTGAAGCGTCGATCGTGCGTGCGTGCGTGCGTGCGATCGATCGTGATCGGGTTCCGAGCTCGGTTGCTTGGAAGTGTCGTTTTAGTTCCTAGTTTGCAACCGCGCACACCGTACACCGTACCAGTCAGTAACCGTGACGATAACAAGCCGGGCTTTATTTTTAGTTGACATGGATGAAATCTGTTCCCTGTACGCCGATGTGAAGGACGATCTGCTGGCAAAGTTCAACGGATTCAAGGATGCGAACGGGAAGGTCGAACCGAAACGGAACGCCAGCAATGGTGGCAAACCTACAGCGACACCTGTACGGGATACGCAACTGGCAGCACCCGGCACCAAAAATGAGCAGAAAGTCAGCAACCAGAAAGATGGTGACAGCAAGCAGCCAGCGAAGCCAGCCTACCGGAGTTTGGATGCGGCCCTCCGGGCTATCAGCGCACCCGACCTTCACTCCCAGCTTACGGCCGTGAACGTGAGCTTCAAGGACAATCATTTGATGTTACTGAAGGCGCTCACCGGCATACTGAACGACAAGCTGCGCGTGGACGAACCGGATCCGCTGTACAGCAACAAACCCACCAGCTATCCGTACAGATCGATGCCAGCGGAGTTGCGTGCCGTGATCGACGAGTGCATCGGCAAGTCGAACGAGGAGAACGTGAAATATTTCTACGATCTGACGCTCTCGAACCTGGCGAGCGATATGAACAAGGGTATGCCGCATCTGGGCCACAAGTTGATTCTACAGGCGATCGCGGTGCACTACCCGACTGCCTGCATCAACAACCTGGCCCGTAACGCCATTCTTCGCAATTCGTACCAGAATCGGAACAACATTGGGCTCAGCCTGTTGTGGGCCCTGGGACAGGGTGGCTACGGTGAGCTGGATGTGGGGTTGAAGGTGTGGCAGGACATCATGGTGCCGGTGATGGAGCTAAAGAACTACAATCAGTTCACCAGCGAGTACGTACAGCACATACTGAAACAGCATCGTTCACAAAAGTAAGTAAATGTTTTTAATCAAACAGTTTTTGGCTTCATTTGTGACACTTTAACCTACGCTCCTCAATGCATCAACCCCATTATGAGCGCATCTGGTTTATTATAAAATATTTAGTTCAACCTGTCGCCTGCCTTCAACTCACAGCTAATCCCTAGAACATCAATCTCTCCACAGAAAAGAGATTAATGTTACCCCCGTCTCTTTGTCGGTTGAACAGTAATGTGTCGCAACGGCGGCACGAACTGAACTCCCCTTTAACACCGCCAACCTGTTACGAAACGGATCGCATTTCGGCTTTGTTGGTATTTTTATTGAATGCCAATTCGAAGATCCATAAACTTCAACCCGCACCATTCCATGCTGCTCATCAATCGTGGTGCAACACACCGTATTGTTGACGCGCGCATTCATTGTTGCCCTTTTATTTATAGACTCGGCCTCGGCGGCAGTGAGTTCCTCACCATCCTGAGCTCGCTGACGACGCAACCGAAACCATGCCGGGAGCTGGACGAAGCGGCCCAGCTGCTGGTGGAGCGGTACGTGTTCAGCGCACCGAAAGCGTCGGCCACCTTCGCGATGCTGTTCAAGAACATCTCCTTCATCACGCGCCCGGAAATGATCTACTACGGGCTGGCGCTGTGCCTATTGGAGGATCCCGAAAGCGCGGCCGTGTGGCTGGGATTGTACCGGCAAAACGTGGAGACGTCGCTCGCGATACTCCACTACCTGAGTGAGTAGGATTTACTATACTATGGCGATGACGCCGATGCTAACCGTGGGAACACAAAAATACACGCTTCTTCCACAGATACATCGAATCAGAAGTTCTGTAGCAAATTGTTCTATGAAGACCACTTCACAAAGTTTTTATCGGACGTGGAAAAGATTAATCAGGGGATGCTGCAGTCAAGGAAGAAGACGGAAGAGCTAGAATCGGTTACAAAAGTACTAAAGGTAAGGGATATAGTTTTTCAATTCATTCTGTGACAACCCTGAGAACATATTCCTGAAGCTCGAGAGTCCGACATCGTGAGTTTGTAATGCGTGTTGCTATTGACTTAAACTCTTTTGAAAAAGTTTTCTATCTATTCTCGTTCTATTGCTATTCTCCATATAAAGTTAATGCTTTCTGTACCCACCCTGTAGCCCAGTAGTCAAGAATAAGTGTACGTAAAAAAGTACAGAAAGACTGCTATATAAAAGTTATTCAAACTGTTTTCAAACTCGGACAAAGATGGTTGTTTATGAATAAGTAATATTCAGACAAATAATTGAAATTTCAAAACGACTGTACTCGTAGAATTTGTAAACTAAATTAAACTAAACCAAAATCCTTGCACGCACAAGAGCACCGTGCCGGATCAGTTCGCGTTTCAACCATAGCGTATAAACGCGTCCCCAACAGACGCTTGACGTTTGCATTTATGCCAACGCGAAAGCCGTTTTGACAACACGACGGTTTGCCTGTGCTCCCTGCCCGTTCTCCACCCCTCTGACCCAGGAACGCAGCATTCGGTCGTTAACAGCGTTTTTTTTCTCACGCAGTTGATTTTCTGCTTGTGCATCGTGAAGCCACGCATTTTGTGCCGTTGCCGATTTTTTCCTCACACACCTTCTTCTCGTGACGAGCGGGGAGGAAAAAACTAGTGTCGTATCTAGGTTTAGCGCTTGTTTAGTGTTGCATCTCCATCACGGTTGCTACGGTTGGTTTTTCGCGTTTTCAATTTCATTAAAGTGCGTGCGTGCGGCATAAAAAAGTGTACGCCCCCAGCGGGCGGGCAGGCAGGCGGCGGGTTCGGACACTTTTCCACGCTTTACTCACGCGGAGAGGTTACAACAACCGCCTACAAACCTTATCCCGTGCGCTCTGTGGACGCTTCGCAAACGCGATTATCTGCGATTGACCATTTCCATTGATCCACTCCGTGCTTTTCGCTAGCGACGGGTCTAATTTTCCAGCGTTTAACGGATGCGTGTATGTGCGCGTGTGTGTATGTTTGTGCGACGCGCGTGTGTTACACCCCTCGTCGCGGAGGACACAGGAACGGCGTAGCAACGGAATTGTAGCGCTTTCCCGAGAGGACGCCGCCAGCGGCATGCCCCGTAGAAATGCGACGGGAATGCCACGAATATGCTCGCTTTCGAATGGCACACGTCGTCAGCGGCGGCGTCCGTGCGCGTGTGTGTTTGTGTGACCCTGGTTGAAAGTGTCCGCGAATGATGATGAGAAGCAGGTTCCCAACCTGGCGGCGGTGTGACTCCCTTAATTAGAAACAAGCTTATCCTTCCGAGCGGTCTCCAAAGGATGTCGTGCATTTTTATATGTGTGTGTGCGTGTGTTACGCGCGAAAGGAAAATCGATATATCTCGGATCCTCCCGCTGCTTAGGGAGCTGGGACCAACAAAAAAAAATCTCATTTGTCGTTTCGATATCATACCCATTTCGACTCCGCCGCTTCTCCTTTTCTGCGTCTTTTTTCCCGTAGAAAGGTTATCTAGGTAGCGGCGAAGCAATCTTCTGTTCAAACTGACCATCTTTTTTGGTCCTTGGGTAAATTTCATTTCAGGAGAACCGAAACATTCCACAAAACAGACACAGACTTTTTTCACACCAATATCCTACCGCACGCAGCGCCGACCATGGACCACTTGTTCATGTCTTGCATGTTTCCATCCGTGCAGGGCTTCTAGTACGTCAAGGTAGTAGCGGCTACTACGATCATCCTGACGACGCTGACTGTTGTTGCGTGTGTGGTTATAGTAGGTTAAATGTGTTCAAAAGGGTGCATCTTCACTGCAAAGACTACCATCGCATTGGCCTGAATTTGTGTTAATTTTATGTGAGAACTAAACTCGTGTCGGTGATGTGTTGTGCCACCGGCCGGAAACTCCTCAGATTTCACAAAGCTCCCTGTATGCATGGGCCCATTTGCACTGAGTCGAAACTTTCTTCAAACATGGGAGAGTGTATACTGCTGCTGGAATAGCAGGGATAGCGAGATAGGAGACACGATAGGGCACCGTTTCAACACGGAGCATCACTACAGCCACCGAAATGTATACTTGAAATTGTTCTTCGAAGTGCAATGAGCCTTCAATACACAAATCCTACAAAAAGCGATAATGCCTGATCAAATCCGGGTATGGCCTTGTTGAACCATTGCACCGTGATGCATCTGCGTTATCACTTTCTATTGCCCATCCACAGCAATCGCTCTAAAGCCTACGCTATCAACGACTCGTCCTCAAGTGCCATACACCGGCCTGAGCAGACAATCGTCTCGATTGAGCATCCCTTGATCCATTCATGGCCCCCTTTCTGCACCACCAGCCAACCTCGATCGTGATTTGACCGATCTCGCATACACTCACACACTCAAGAGACACCGAGAGCAAACCGCGGCGGCAACGCAAGTCGCCAGCCTATGAAAACCGGCAAAAACAAGAACACACGCGGTTCGGACGAAGAAGACGTTTGGGCCACGCGGCTGCTCTATTCGCGTACGAGGAGGCTTTCTCTTGCGCGTGGAGAACGTCTGCCTCAGCTTGCACACTGTCAGCAACCAGGGGCTCTGCGCTGAATACCTGCTAAAGGGGTTGCCCGATTTTTTTTGCCCGAGAGTCGAATCATCAATATTTTTCAGGAGTTAATGAAGTTTAATCTGAGGATTGTAAACAGAGTTTGGTTGTGGTTTCGCAAAAAATCGATAAAATGACGTGATGTCGCTTTTAGAAATAAAATAAATTATAAAACAGTTTAATGAAGCTTGTCAAAAGCCTAGGCAAAATAGGCATAGGCAAAAATAGGCAATAATATTTATTTTAGTTACGTTACCCCACAAACAGATGGGTTTAGATAACCTTATGCTCAATTAGACCTGAAACGTATTTTGGTAGAATTACGTTTGCCCTTGTTTCAAAGTACGTTTAGAACCCCTGACCCACCCGGCAGTGCTACCTCCAGGGAACAGCTACCCCTAGAAAACCTGTCGCCTACCGTGGGGATGTTCCTCCGACAGACACGCTCTTGCCGGTGGCTAGATTTCGGGGCGTTTTGGAAACCCGAAGACACCTTAGGTTACGAGAGAAACCCCCCCCCCCTGCGAGCCCTGTTGTACCGTTAAATAATCGACAGTCGCGTTTTTTTGCCCCACCAATGTCTTGTCTGCTCGCTTTCACGTTACGACCCACACCAACAACGCGTCGCGAGCGGCCGGCTCGAACGGAAAACGGAAGAGCAGTAGAGCCGCGCTGGCAGAGCCCCGATAATGGCTAATGCCATTACGTAGCCGGCTGAACGTGACGATATTTGGCATGCAGAAATTATTCACCTCAAACCCCAGGCTGGCCTGGTGTGGTGGCCGTGTGTTGTGTTGCGAAGCGCTTATTAGAAAGTGCAGCCGGCATAATTGCTTTACCCACCGAGCACTAACACGGGTGATGTGGCCTTTCAACAGGCCATCCTCATCGATTAGCTCATTTGCGACGCTTCCCGGCCGTCAGTCTTCACATAGCCAAAGTTTGAAGTGATACTCTGACGTCACAGGCCCATGCATCTCCAGAACAACCGTTTTGTTTTCTCGTGCGTATGTTGACACCCGGCGGTGAAGGAGTGATCGAATGCTTAATCATGCGAGCAACAACAATCGTTTACCTTTAGGCAGATTTTACTGGCAGCTTAACGTAAACAGAGCTTATTTATTGCCGGTGTAACCTTTGAAACCATGCACCACGTCCCGCGGGATGATATCGGATTTCGTGTGCCCCGAGTTCCAAGATAATGCTTGTCCACACACCACGTCCCACCTGCAACAAATCGAACGCTGAGCGTGGAACAGCTGTTTTTTTCAGGTGTGACGATTTGTGATGTGGCTTTTTCTGAATGGTCGTCATTGGATTGAATGTTGCTGAACCACGGTTGAACTTGGCGAACGCAAGAGCACCACCTTACAGCGATAAGACGACCGATGGTTCCGGCGGTGTGCGGGCCACAGTGGAGCTGCTGCACTGATAACATGACAGCCGGCGATCAAGATGGCGCGGGGGGGACATGCAATCGAAAGCAATAAATTTGGAAAAGCCGCGTGGCAGTGCACGAAACTGCACGAGATAGACAGAACGAACTGGAAGCAGACAAGGCGACGAACGTCGAATAAATTTCAACGCCATGCAGACGACACACACTAGCAAACATTATGCATCGCACATTGTAATTGTAACCGCCTGCAATGGGGAGGTAGCAAACAAAATCGCATTACTTTGCACATCGCTTAACTGGGGCATTGATTTCCAACGGGGTTTTTATTTAGTTTATTTTTTATGTGCCACTTCGATACACAACAATGTGTGCTGTTTGTCTGTGCCTCAAATTGGAGCAAATAATATAGTAGAAAATGATGATTCGATCGGTTTATCGGTGTCGAACCGTTCGGTGGTAATTGTAGAATTGGCACAACACGAAAACCAGCTGGATGAGAGAGGGTAGTGCGTTCCGAAATTGGGCAGAACAAGTTATATTGAACAAAAAAAAAAATCGACACGCTTTGGTCAGAAAACTCAACCGCCGCAACGGAATTGCGAATTCTAGGGCAAGGATGATGATCTTTTAGAAAGTCTGTCTCGTTCATTTACAATTTCAAAAAATCTCGAAACGGAAAAATGACAAGACACACACACACACAGCAGTTTCGATCCCAATGATCCCACGGGGCCAGTCTCAAGTGTGTACCGGTTTGACGTGTGTGTGTGTTGAGATTTGCAACTGCGATTGCCTCTCGCATAGCTTTAAGCGTAATTTACGCCCTTACCGCTCGCTTACGTAATGATGGCGTAAAGCAAGCTGTAAGTAGTGATACAAAACGGACAAAAAAAAGCTTTACACCTTCCTACGATTGCTCGATTCCGCCTGTTGCACTGAGAGTTTATGCGTATGAGGAGACCTGCTCATCATCGCATGTGTGCGCATGATCGATTGTTTGATGAACATCAGCGAATTGGTAGACATGTGTGATCGACCGATCTGATCTGTTGCGATGGATTGTTATAAATAACCCACCGTAATACACTCTTTTGAAACGACGGCAACTATTAACTATTTTGTGTCGTGGGTGATTGAGACAAAATATCGATTTGATCATGTTGAGCTATTCATGATCTATGACGGAAGCATTTTTCAGAACTAGAAGAACACGGCGTGTGTCTTTTGGTGCTCTATACACGATTTTTACAGTGTATTGAAGCATCTATACGGAGCAGCAATATCTTCCAATACTGTTTTATGTTATGCATTGAAAAGGGAAAATGCCATATGTCAAAGATACCGACCATTTACATTTATGATCAAAGTTACTGTATAGCAGTTTAAAAAATTCCTTTCTCAGCCGTGTGCGTTTTCCCATATCGTAAACATGTAAATCTCTCCGTTCGACTGAAATGCAAACAGCAAGAGAAAATTCATCCGCTTTTGCCGCTGTGTCCGCGGTCTGCCGGCAAAATTTTTCAAACACTCAAACATGTGTTTCCTTTCTTCATCACTCCGTCCGGAACGGAAGGGGAAATCTTGTCCGTGCTCTCCCTCTTCACGCGGCAAATGATTAGCAACGATTAGCGAAGGAAACAAGGTTCTCCGATTACACAGCTTCTTCTCGCAGCGGTGCGCCAGCCAGCCAACGATGCATGACGCCTTCCTCTTTGAGACCGTTTGATATCGCATACCGGGGGGTGAAATGGATGTTTGCCCCCTCCGATAACGTGCACCGTTACAGTTCGTGGAGGCTGAAGCATATCCTTCCGATCGTGCAGCTGACGTGAGCTACCCTTTAGTCCTTCCTGTGAGCCATGAAGGGGGTTTCGTTTGCCGGGGGAGTAAGAAAAAACCAACCTTCCTTCGCGTCCGAAGTGAAGCAATGAAGCGAGCATAATGAAACTATTTTAGCATTAACGCACATGCAAACCTTAGCTCTGTTTTGATCATTATCGCGGAGGTTATTTTTCACGCCTGGTGCGTGGATTGATTTGTTTGATAGTGCATGCACGCTTTACTACAGAGGAAGAACGGAGCCAGGTTGTCAGTTGGTTGGAGTCGATGGAAGCGCACAAACACGAGAAGCAGTGCGAGAAGGATTCCGTAACATAATTCTTCACCCCGTGATTGGAGTTATGATCAGAACATTGTTCATATTTGCATTAACAAGAATCATTTACTTTCGTGCCAGCGAAAATAAACCTGATTCTGCAGTGAGCCACTGAAAAGCATTTGTCATCAGTGTAGTGTCGATAGCTAAGCTCCGCGTCCTCCCTCGCTATAGCGTTTGCTTGTTTTTCGTCCCTGTGCTAGTTGCATTCCCTTCGTCGTGATTCTACATTCCATTCCCTTCGTGAGCGAAGGCAACGACCGTGTCGTGTGTGTAAAGTGTACAAAAACAAACATACCGTAGTATATACATCACCGAAATCCTCGTGTGGTATTTGGCCCATCGAGCACATCGAGTTATACACATAATCTTAAGAGAAAAGTAAGAAATCACATCGCAATAAAAATGGCCTCGAAGTCGTCCGCCGACAAGAAAACCCAGAAACAGAAGCCACAAAACGCTAACCAAAACCAAACCCAGAAGAAGGTAATTGTTGTGGTGCGAGTAGCTAGATGGGGAAGTGGGAAGGGGGGAGACTCCTATTCCGGTGCGTGATGCCATTTCACTAATCCGTTTTTGACGATACGTTCTTTTCGGTGTTACGGGCGCACTCATAGGCTACGATACGTACCGGGCCGGCGGCAAGTTCGAGGCCTCGTTCACCGGGCAAACGCTGAAGCAGGCGGGACTGCTGCCGGCGGTACAGGATGCGTGGACCTGCTCGATGAAGTACAGCGCCCGCGGCTACAAGTGGGCCGAGGCGAACGTACCGGTGTACTATCAGGCCACGAGCAAGGTGCGTGCGGTGTTTCCTTCCGGGAGCAATGGATAGGATAGCGGACCACGAAGCCGTCAAACAGAAAATGCTGATCTTTTGTTTCTTTTCTCTCGGTATCGTCAACAGGCCCTTGGACCATACGTAGAATTTTCGATAGATTTTGGCAAAGTTCTCTGGAATGGTACCAAGAAGGGTTTCGCTAACGTGAAAGTGCTCGCCCAACAGAAGCTGCCAGTGGTGGCCGATTTCGTAAGTACATTGAAGATAAGCGATAAGCTTCCTGTTTTTGATACTCATTTCCTTTTTTTTTCGTGCTTCGCGTGGGCAATTCTGCAGGTCGAACAGTATGCACCGGGACTGCCGAAGAAAATCGGCGATGCATTCTCCATATGGTGCGAGTAAGCAATCCGCAATGAAGAAAATGCAAGATATTAAGAACATTTCCTGTGTGCTTAAGAAGAGATTTATAAGTAAACAATGAGGGAAATGAACAAAAACCACAACAAGCGCATTGTCGCAGGAAAATGAAGACTTTTACAACTATACTCATCAGCAGTAGCAGCAGCAACAACAACAACACAAATATCTCTTAATAAAACCCCAGTTTCGATCATCGACGGAACCATCTGTGTGGCGGCGACTCCATCGACGAAGAGACGTGATCTTTTGTCATGACGACACCGTCACGCAGCTCTCGACGCAGCAAGCGATGCAATTTAATGAAAAAGGGGTCTTAATTTTTGAGATAAAAAGTAGGTGTGGAAGAGCGAGAAGGCATTAGGAAAATGGAAAAAGTGTAATTGTTTCTAGCAATAAGGCATGGACAGAGCAGAAGATCAGAGTCAGAGAGAAAGGGCAAGGGATGAAGAGCTAGCTAGAAGTGAAAAGAAACATTCTGGGACACGTAAAGTCATACTACGATCACAAAGTGAAACAGAACACGCCGGCGTAAAACAGTTTATCAGGGCATCAGCAGAGCGCACCATCTGCACTGCTGTCAGAACAACAAGTTGGACAGGATTCCATAAGTCATTCGAACGATCATTGTACACTAGACTGTTTGTTTTTCTATGTATGTTTTTGTTTGTTTGTTTTGAACTCGTTTGTGAGTATCATATCTGTGAGTATATTGTGTGAGTATGTGTTTAATGCGAAATCTGACCATAAAACCCAACTTTTTTTTTTCGTGCTTCGCGTGGGCAATTCTGCAGGTCGAACAGTATGCACCGGGACTGCCGAAGAAAATCGGCGATGCATCTTGCGCCTTCTGTGACACGGTGTGCACCTTCGCGGGCAACGCGTACAAGCACACGTTCGAGTTCTTCAAGACACAGGTGTTTGTGTAAGTGTGTGACTGGGGCAGGGCTCGGTGAAAGCTTTTTGTATTTTTGTTTGTTGCGAGTTTGTTAAAAAGGAGCTGTTTTATGTTGGTTAGGTTCACTTGTTTTAGCTTGACTAGTACATATACTCCCGAGCCGCGATAATCCGGCTGTTTATTGTGCAAAAAAGTGTTGCTTTCTGGCAAATTATTGATATTTCGCATATCGTAGGCCACTTACTCGTTTAGTTTATCTTCATCTTTTTTATTATCTGCTTTGCTCAAATACTTTTTTGTAGACATTGTCCTTAAGAATTTTGTAAAGATCACATCAAGGTGTTCCATGTTATAGATTTTTTGTCAATGTATTCCTTTGGTTTACATGTTTAAGCTGATGAGTGAGTTTCCTTTTATAAAAGCTTCCACGTTGTTTAAATTGTACATCAATTTAATATTTGCTTGTAACCCTCTTTCCTAAACAATGAGGGAAATGAACAAAAACCACAACAAGCGCATTGTCGCAGGAAAATGAAGACTTTTACAACTATACTTTTTTTTCTTATTTAAGAATCAATACTAGGAAGCAATTGCAAAAAGCCAATCATGTAAAAAATCACATCGTGTTTAGTGAAAATTTGATTAAACCGGTAGCAGCAGCAACAACAACAACACAAATATCTCTTAATAAAACCCCAGTTTCGATCATCGACGGAACCATCTGTGTGGCGGCGACTCCATCGACGAAGAGACGTGATCTTTTGTCATGACGACACCGTCACGCAGCTCTCGACGCAGCAAGCGATGCAATTTAATGAAAAAGGGGTCTTAATTTTTGAGATAAAAAGTAGGTGTGGAAGAGCGAGAAGGCATTAGGAAAATGGAAAAAGTGTAATTGTTTCTAGCAATAAGGCATGGACAGAGCAGAAGATCAGAGTCAGAGAGAAAGGGCAAGGGATGAAGAACTAGCTAGAAGTGAAAAGAAACATTCTGGGACACGTAAAGTCATACTACGATCACAAAGTGAAACAGAACACGCCGGCGTAAAACAGTTTATCAGGGCATCAGCAGAGCGCACCATCTGCACTGCTGTCAGAACAACAAGTTGGACAGGATTCCATAAGTCATTCGAACGATCATTGTACACTAGACTGTTTGTTTTTCTATGTATGTTTTTGTTTGTTTGTTTTGAACTCGTTTGTGAGTATCATATCTGTGAGTATATTGTGTGAGTATGTGTTTAATGCGAAATCTGACCATAAAACCCAACGAAGATGAACAAGAACACAATGAACGAGATTTAGTTTGAGTGTGCATGTGTCTCCATATGGTGCGAGTAAGCAATCCGCAATGAAGAAAATGCAAGATATTAAGAACATTTCCTGTGTGCTTAAGAAGAGATGTATAAGTAAACAATGAGGGAAATGAACAAAAACCACAACAAGCGCATTGTCGCAGGAAAATGAAGACTTTTACAACTATACTTTTTTTTCTTATTTAAGAATCAATACTAGGAAGCAATTGCAAAAAGCCAATCATGTAAAAAATCACATCGTGTTTAGTGAAAATTTGATTAAACCGGCAAAACACACAAAATACAGCAAAAAACGTAATTCCAAGTAGAAAGTGCGATGACGAATGAAATGACTTTTTTTAACAGATCCCTCTCAACAGTAGCCCCTGCTCTCTGTTGAGCAGTGCGGTGCACGTGTGTTGTGTAAAACGAGGGTTTTCATCTTTGTTTCCACATTGACACATTTCAACTGTACTGAATCCTACATGTGCATGGTGTGCTAGTACTTTGTTTTAAACTATTGGCACATCCTCGATGGGGGCGGTGTTGAGCAGTATGTGCGAGAAGTTACACAAACAGCTCTGTGCGTGTGTCGGAAGTTCCCGTTCGCCTTCCTATCCCTTCCGGTTGGGTTGGTGACTCATAACGTATGGCGTAATAAAAAAGTGCATGAAAATGAAAGTTAAATTAACTAAGTAAACATGTTTTGGTTGATTGTCTTGTTCGCACATGAAAGAAATTGGGCGTCAGTTCTGTATTTGTTCGTTAATTCTGTGACATTTTCAACGACATTTTGTTGACACATGATAAATGATATTCAAACTTGTTTTGTATGGGAAACAGTCGTGACATGTTAAAAAAATCAAAACTCTCCATTTGAAAACATGGTTTAAAGATAGAGAATCCCCCAAAATATTTAGCTTCAAAAGTATAACAATATTTTTTATAAGTTTTTTAAAGTTAGGAATACATAAGTACAAACAATTAATGATATGGAAAGTTGAATTAGTCACTCTGCGAATCGATGTTACCCTTCTATCTGGTTCTTTTGAATCCAAGTAAGCATACCCTTTACAAGAATGTTACATACCTTAAGCGATCCGGGAGTTTCGGGAATTCCAAACTAACTCTAAAGCCCATACATTGGTAAGTTTTCCGGTTTTTTTTCCAGCAGCAAAATTTTGAGATTCTCAGTGGCCACTGAAAAAATCGATGGAAGGTTCCTCGTAACCAAATGTTACCAATAATTTGCTCCATTGTTTTAAGATTTTTTTTTCAATATTTTGCTCCGACGGATTCAAGAATTTTTTGGCATGTTGGTGCAGCCTTGTTGGTGCACAAAGATGGAAAGAAACGATTGAAGTATCTTTCGGAAGGAGATAGCCCAAATTTTTTGCGACAGTCTAGCTTACGTGGGCATTTGCAACAATTTAGCATAAACTACAATTACAATTCGCTTGGCAATGGTTTCATTTTACCAACTTGGCTTGTACAGTTTCACTTGATATACTGTTTTTGGATTCCTTTTTCGTTCATTTTTCTTTTGGAACGATTTTACCAATTGATTGGATCTTGTAGGAGCTTTTTTTAACTGTTCTTCGTGTGTAAAGCTTCTTAACGAAATATTTCAAATTCTGCTTCAACACGTTCAAACGTTCTTCCCTGGATGCGCGCATTTCAATACTGAAACCAAACCCTTGAATAAACTGCAATCACACAAGTCTACGTGCTAAGTAGCTATGGCTACTTCGATGCTAGCGCAATGATAACCCACTATCCAGATCTCCTGAAAGCAAAACATTTAACACGATGCGGAAACCATCAAGAATGGAAATGGGATTCGGTGTAATTTGTGTACCGGCTTTGAATGTATTTCAAAATTAATTTACAAGGAAACTGCGAATCCCCTATGCTGTGACGGGCGTCTAGTACGAGTCGACACGTGGTGGCGGGGCATAATATCCGTCACCCTTGCGCTCACCGTTCCATCCCTGACGGTGTCTCTCCATTCGCATGGCCTGTCGAACAAAGGCAAAAAAGATTGGAATTAGAATATTGTTATGCACCAAAATTACACACCATACCCGGAATCTAGCGATCTGTTTCGTCATAAACGCGCACTCCTGGAAGTCAGCCAGCAGGTCGGCACATTTCTTCGCACCGCGCACCGTTCCGTATGCCTCCAGGCAGTCGATCGATGCCATCTCCAGCTCGCCGCACTTGTCGTACTGCTGGAAGTTGACCATCGAGGCGGTCAGATCGGTAAACGGCGAACGGAAGAACGGTCCGAGAGACATCTTGTACCGGCTGAAAGGATCGAGTAACGCACAGGGACATATTAAAAAACGACGCTTTTTGTGTTCCGCACTTCGTGTCCTCGGCACGGCAGAGACGACATCAAAACAGAGAGCAAG
>KZ067400.1:94536-110307 GCA_002091845.1 Anopheles cracens | reverse complement strand
TTTTTCTTCTTCTTTTTTCTTTTTCTGCGTGAAAATGGAACCCCTTGTCATGAAATTTAATCCCCAGATATTGAACAGGCTCTGTGACAATTTTTATGTTTTACTGAGATGGAAAATCTCTTAACATAAAAAATACCTTTTTCAATATCTTTGGCTAGCTCGATTTTCCCGCAAATTTCCCGCTCCACTGCGCGAGCAACATGTACACGCTTTTCGCGTACGCCTTCCCGGGTCGACATTTGTTGATTGCTGGACCTTGCTACTGCGGGAGAAGAGCTTTGTACACTAATTTGATGAACATGCATATTTATATCACAGGCAGAGAGCAGCGCCGTGAATACAGCCGCTCTCAGCAGGCTATGGGGTGCCGTTAGATACTGGGTTGAGGTTGAAGCCAGAGATTCTAGCAGTGTGCCTGCTAGATTAGATGACTCAAATGTAACTTTCCAATAAACGCCTATGACTCATCGCTCAAGTCCCGGGCATGTCACCATGTGAAGATGTGTCGATGAGTAAGACGGAAGACCCGAAGTGATCAATAAGTTATCGAGCTTAATATTATCATACGCCATGAATAATTCATCAGCTTCCAGGCGCTCTTCAGGAAGAAGAAATTGCACGCACACATTGCGTCGGTTTGCGTGCCGACTCGAAGGATGAGAGGCAAAAGTTGTTTTTCCCCCCCACACACTGCCCATCCTATCCTGTAACACCTCCCCGGATTTAACGAGCGGTGCTTGAGGTTGGAGCGAGCGCCCGCCCTGTTGAAACTTCTGGCACCATATGTCCGCGCACGGGGCCCACCTACACTGGTGTAGGGGGTGGTGATAATGGGGGCAAGATTTGAATTATATTAGCGAGCGTTATGCGTGAATCCAGCAGAGTCTTATTGTAGAGTAAAAAACGAAAAAGCAATAGCCTATTGTCTGCCTTTTTGCCACACTGTCGAGCAGGAGGGTTGAGGGTGGTTGAGGTGGTTGAGGTGGTATCGTGGCACAGATCCTCTCGCGTTCTTTGCTTCTCCATAACACACGCACAACACGAAGCGATGAACGGGATAAAACCAACACTGAGATCATGTTTAATTACAAAACGGCGTTCATCGAAAATCGGTGATGGTCCTATGCTAACTATCGACAGAAACGCTGCCTCCGGGTGGATTGGTGTGAGCCAACGTAAACGAAAGCTGTGCGATCTTCGTGGTCTGTGTGGTGTGTAGCTGCACAACACCCGCCCCTTCTGGCCCGCATTCTCATCCTCCTGGCTGCATAAATTTTCGGTTAAGTTACGCGAAGTTAATAGGTTTCCAGTAGTCCAAATGCCAAAAACGGTTTGAGACGCGGGTGCCGTTAAAACGCACCCGATTAAACAGGGTTGTGTGAGTTCTTAGTTGACACCAACAACAACAACAACGTGTGATCTACCGAAGAAAGGGCTATTATTGCTGTATGGATAGGAGTTTGTCTGCAGTCTATGTCTTGAACGGGGAAGGACTTGGGCGCAAACAGCACCGACCAAATCCCGGGGACGGAGTACGCTTCCCGTCGCGTTATTGCAAGTACGGATATCTTCCTACACATTCTATAGCCTACCGGTGGAATATAAACCAACCCGAATGTCGCGTCGTTGTCAGCGACCATAGGCGGGAGGAACTCCTTCGCCGCCACCGCCGCCGCCGCCGCTTCCATTTTTCCGGCTCATATTTGTAAAATAAAAATGAGCTGCGATAAGAGACCAATCCAATCGAGCGGAAGGAAGGAACGCAGACCACGTTAATCCGGGTGTAAGTAGAGTTTTGTTTTTAAATAAATAAACATTAGGCACTATACACTAGAGGGACAACAGGATTGCGCGCTCGTGTCTCGCGTGTGTGTTGTACGATTACTAACATTTGCTACTAAAAGTCTAAGATATTAGACGGGGAATACACACCATAACACACTCACACACTTACACACGGGATGCGTGTGTAGTAATAAAACAAACCCGTTTAAACGAATATATCAAACATACACACGCGGCCCACGCGGGAGAGTTGGACATTAGAGAATCTTTGACATGGTCTTTTGGGACTTGGAATCTTATCAACTCACCACATCGGTATTATAATACTGCAAGGCAAAGTGATGCACCGTCCTCACGTAGATGTCGTTGTAGAATTTGATGATGTCCCCGTACACTTCCCGATCGTACTGCACCGATGTCCCGGCCATTTCCGACACCGGAAACCGTTCCTGCTCACCACCATCACCATTCGCACCGTTCTTCGCCTCCTCACTACCATTACCATCGGTACGTTTCTTCTGCTCCTCCGTTTCGATCTCCTCCGCCGTCGGCGGTCCGTTCTCGTGGCGTATAAAGACACTCCGGTAGATGGAGCTGTTCGCTTGAGGCTGACTGTGATAGCAGTGCATGATCTGCTTGAACGTGTTCGGCAGCTTCTTGATGCGCATCGTAACGAAGATGGCACACATGAGCAGCTGATCGAGGTGCCGGTCGCGCATCAGATCCTTCGGGCACTTCGTGATCGTAAACTCCAGGATCGTCCAGATCAGCTTCTGGATCGCCTCCGAATCGATGCCGAGATTCTGGCAGAGATTGCACAGCCGAACGTACGCTACGTTGTACATCTGGGGGGAGGGGGGAGAGGTAGGGGCAGAGTTTCTACTCAGAACCGATCGAAGAAGTTAGAGACACGGACGACGGAACCTACCTTGCGGAAGAAAAAGTTCAGCCGACGACCACATACCGTCGGACTTTGTCCCGGGCTTGCCGGGAAGGTGAGCACACGCACGTTCGGTGAGTCCTTCAGCGAGCTGATCTTGTTCGTGGTCGACACGTACAGGTTGATGCCGGAGCTGATCTGGCGTGGGGATTTCTGAATGTTCCGCAGCTGCGATTTCGGAGTCGGCGACAGGAATAGTGACTCCTGGGACTGGGCGGGGAGAGTTGGACATTAGAGAATCTTTGACATGGTCTTTTGGGACTTGGAATCTTATCAACTCACCACATCGGTATTATAATACTGCAAGGCAAAGTGATGCACCGTCCTCACGTAGATGTCGTTGTAGAATTTGATGATGTCCCCGTACACTTCCCGATCGTACTGCACCGATGTCCCGGCCATTTCCGACACCGGAAACCGTTCCTGCTCACCACCATCACCATTCGCACCGTTCTTCGCCTCCTCACTACCATTACCATCGGTTTGTTTTTAAATAAATAAACATTAGGCACTATACACTAGAGGGACAACAGGATTGCGCGCTCGTGTCTCGCGTGTGTGTTGTACGATTACTAACATTTGCTACTAAAAGTCTAAGATATTAGACGGGGAATACACACCATAACACACTCACACACTTACACACGGGATGCGTGTGTAGTAATAAAACAAACCCGTTTAAACGAATATATCAAACATACACACGCGGCCCACGCGAAACCACCAAAAGGCAAAAAAATCCCTCAACAAAAAAACAAAGAATACGCTTTATAATGGAAAAAGAAGATCACAATAGCGTGAAAGACACCGAACTTGTGAGATCCACCAAAACTTGTCGCCAGTATGCAGGGAGAGAGGAGAGTACGTTGTTTTGCAGCAGTGCAGGAATGATGAGAACGGCGGACAGGAAACCGCGCGCGAGTGTCGGCGAGCATGACCGTTGAGCAGAGTGGAACGAATTGTGATCAAAAGAGTTACCACCTCTGGGCGATGTTGACTGCTCCGCAAGTTTCCTCGCGAAGCATTAGAAACGCTCCACTTTCGGGTTTATTAATACCTCCCAAACGGGTCACAGAACTTGCCAGCAAAGCAAAACTAGACACGCTTCCCTCGAATCAATTGCACAACAGTGGTCAAACTATCAGACACCAACTAGCAGTTCATCTCAGTGCAAATCAAAAATTCCACAATAATCTTTGTTAGGTTATTAAAAGAAAAACCTGATTGCGTTAAAAAAAACATCGATTACGATCGGTAGTATTGCGAAGATAAAAGGTTGCAAAGAAAAACATGTGAAAGAATCCATTCAAAATAGATAACAACTAAAATCCGTAAAACCAACCCGTCCCACGATAGTTAAAAAAGGAATAAAAGAACTTTCAAAATCTTTAAAATGTGTTCTGACCAATTGTTTGGCCGGATGTGGTCACCAAGGTCTGTGGGACATGCTAAAAACATAGCATCCTAGTCAACTAGGAGTAACACATACACCATCATGGTACACCACCACACTACCATGGAGGTGCAGACTTGAACAAAATTTCATATAAAAGCTTGCTGGCGTGCATAGCGATACGCCCGGTTCAACAAGTCATTCCTAAACGTAATGTTATAAAACTTATTTCAAGAGTAACTGCGCGCACACACACACATGCACGTACACATACACCACAGGTCTAACTATCATGTGTCAACTTTGCCCATAAGGAACGTTGAGACACAAACGACCAAGAGACAGAAAGAAGTGTTATCTGTACACATAGAGAAAAATCAACGCATCAAGCGGAGGAAGAAGCACTTCGCAGCAAAATTGGGCCTACTACCTTGTCCTTAAACTCCACACACATACATACACACATACACACAACCCCCACCGGTTCACTCATTTTCCGACGATTCGTGATCCTGATGCCGCCGGTCCTGGTGTATCTTGTCCAGCCGCCTTAGCTTCGGGGCCAGCGTCGGCTCGAAGGCGGTCGGTTCGGTGAGCCGACGGACACACGTGTCGCCGGCTCCCGCCTTGCCACGCATCACCATCGGCATCTTCCGGTCGTGCATCTGGTTAGGGGGAAAGAGAACAGGTTAGCAGACGTATTCGAAAGGGTCAAAAAAACAAAGAATACGCTTTATAATGGAAAAAGAAGATCACAATAGCGTGAAAGACACCGAACTTGTGAGATCCACCAAAACTTGTCGCCAGTATGCAGGGAGAGAGGAGAGTACGTTGTTTTGCAGCAGTGCAGGAATGATGAGAACGGCGGACAGGAAACCGCGCGCGAGTGTCGGCGAGCATGACCGTTGAGCAGAGTGGAACGAATTGTGATCAAAAGAGTTACCACCTCTGGGCGATGTTGACTGCTCCGCAAGTTTCCTCGCGAAGCATTAGAAACGCTCCACTTTCGGGTTTATTAATACCTCCCAAACGGGTCACAGAACTTGCCAGCAAAGCAAAACTAGACACGCTTCCCTCGAATCAATTGCACAACAGTGGTCAAACTATCAGACACCAACTAGCAGTTCATCTCAGTGCAAATCAAAAATTCCACAATAATCTTTGTTAGGTTATTAAAAGAAAAACCTGATTGCGTTAAAAAAACTTCTGGATCGCCTCCGAATCGATGCCGAGATTCTGGCAGAGATTGCACAGCCGAACGTACGCTACGTTGTACATCTGGGGGAGGGGGGGGGAGGTAGGGGCAGATAGTTTCTACTCAGAACCGATCGAAGAAGTTAGAGACACGGACGACGGAACCTACCTTGCGGAAGAAAAAGTTCAGCCGACGAGACTCGATCGACGGGGGTTGATCGTCGGCGTTGCGTTGGGGCGAACTGAAGGATGAGATCGACGGTGGCTCGTTGCAACCGTTGGTAGAGTTTCCTGTGGGAGAATTCAATGTGAAATCAATTACTGAAACGTCACTGTTGATGGGAACTCGCATGGGCAGTATTATGAAGCGGTACATTGTTATTTGATGCAGAAAATGGTTGGGTTTTAAAGTTAGGTTATGGTATTACAAGCTGTAATGTAAGGATATGTAAATATGCATAGCTACTTCATGGTAGTACGCTCAAAAAGCATGGTAGTTCTCGTAAACATCGTTCTACAAGTAGTAGTTTGCGGTTTTTGCAATCAAGCTGTTAGTAATGGATGCTTGTATATGGCCTGCAACATCTCTAATATTTACTTCTCATCCCTTACTGTAAGAGGTTAATCGATGCGGAAAGTTAGCGACCAAGCATTACAAGATGCGGTAGATTTTCAAGCTCCCGTCACATCTTTAACCCTCTCCAACAGCGCTCGAAAAGGATGCCCACGGAAATGAGAGGAATGACGAGTAAGACAGACACCACAGACAGATGCGAAGAGGAGGCAGATGGGGTGTGCGGAATGACAAACTGCAGCGCGTCTTCGTGCACACAAACCTGGCACATTTGCCACCTCAGCCGAAGACGTGGAAGATGCCGTCGCCGTCGAACCGGATGCACCAGCCACCGCTGTGGCACCGGATGCCGTCGTAGACGTCGTCACTGACGTAGTGGACGTTGTGGCTGGCGGTGGGGGTGCGAGTTTCGCGGGTGTCGTGGGGAGATCGACGAAAAGCTTCTTCTTGGCTGAATCGGGATGCGGTACGGGACGGCCTGTGGCCGTCGTTGCTGTTGCGGACGACGAGGTGCCGGCGGCAGTGGATGCACCGGCCGTACCGCCGCCTGAGATGGGCGGAAGAATGAGGGTTAGAATATAGAACGGTTTCTGCTGTCTACAGAGTCCGAGAGCCGTGTGGCATTCAAGAGCTTCGAAACCGAAATCACAAACCACAAACAATGGCTGACAATTGGTGTCGATTGATCAGAGAAGAGTTGAAACTTTGCACATTCTCACACATCGCAGAATCATTGTAACTAAAGACACAAAAGCAATCGTCCGCAACCAAGCAGTTACCACTTACCGCGTGTACCATTCGGGGTGTTTGGTACGGAGTCACCCTTTAGCGGGGTCACACCCGCTATCTCTGCCCGCTGCTCCACATCCTTGTTGGCCGGTATCTGATAGTTTTCTCGCTCCATCGAGTCCCACAGCACGGACGAGCTCTTCCAGCTGATCGAATCCACGAGCTGCTCCTCAATCTACAACACAATGATGTGGAAGCAAAACGGCATTGAGTATTGAGAAGCCCAAGAAGCCAAGAACCGCGAGGTTCACTAACCCGTCGCAGATGGTTCACAATGTCCGACGTGAAGATGTCACTGTTGGCCGACACCGTCACCTCGATGATGTGGAAAAACCGGAACGGTTCCATCCCGAACACGTCCAGTATCCACGGGAAGTTGTACTGCTCCTGGCGCAGGAAGAAGATGATTTCCGCCGCGCACACGATCACCGTCTCGTTGAAGAAACCGTTCGAGCACAGCTCGTAGATCACCTTGGACACCGTCATCGTCGGGCGCTTCTTCAGCTCCCACGGTATGATGTTCTCCAGCAGCTGGTAGTACAGCGCCTCGACCGCATCGAACCGCGACTCGGCGGACGTCTCGTTCCAGCCCTCCTGCTCGGTGAGCCGCTGGACGAAGCGCAGCCGCATCCGGCGAACGTGCTCCAGCACGATGCCGAGCGGGCTGGGCGTACAGTTCTTCATCAGTATGAGGAACGTGCCGCGCGGCTGCCCCGGTTCGTGGCCCTGTATCTTCTTCATCAGCTGCCGCAGCGTGCCGCGCACCACGAACGCCGTGCTCGTCGGCATCTCCACGCCGGTGATGAAGCCCCGATCGATCGGGATGCGGGTGCCGAGTGCCCGGGCGCCCGCTTTGGCGCTCAGCGGCGTGCCCGGGTGCCCGTCGAAGCTGACGTTGAAGCGCTGCCGCAAGCTGTTCGCGGACGTGCGGCTGCTCAGGGCGATCCGCTCGTCCAGCATGCCGCACCGCAGGATCGACCGCTCGTACCGGCGTCCCGCACGTTCACCCGCATCGCGGCCTCGACGGCGGCCACCGTGCCGCCATCGACCGAGCTGCTGCCGCCCTCGTTCAGCACGTTCGGATTGATCAGATCCATCCGGCCCTCCGCCACCACGTTCCGGTAGATCAGCTCCAGCACGCAGACGCTCAGGTCCATCGCGGTCGCGAGATCCCGCCGCTGCTCCTTGTGCTGCTCCTTCACGGTCAGGAACAGCAGCCAGGCGAACTCGCGCAGCCTGTTGTACGAGCAGGGGTTCGGTTTCGACTTCTTGTTGCGCTTCGGCTCGTCCGGCACGATGTTCGCCTCGTTGAAGATGCGCGGAAAGTCTTCGTAGAACACGCTGTACGCGGTGATCGTGACGGAGAACTCGTGGCGAAGGTTGTCGACCGCCTTCTGGAGCCGGGCGGGCAGCGACCGGATCTCGGACCACTGCTTCATCTTGAGGAAAAACTCCTGGATCCTGCAGAACGGCAGGAGTGGGAGAGCGTGAGGAGAACGGCAGGAGTTCGGTACGTGTGTGCCGGATTTACCTGATATTGCACTGTGTGAGGAGGTTGGTGATGTTGACGCCATTGCCCTGTATGTAGTGGTCCGGATGGCCGACGGCCGGTAGCTCCTGCAGGCAGGCGACGTAAAGCGCACAGCACAACCAGTGTGTTGGTTCTCCCTGCGTTGGATGAAGAAAAAGCAATGTATTTAACGTGAATGTTAGCATGGTTTGTTCGCTTAATTGGTTTCTCGCACATCAGCACGAAGTGGAACACAATCCGAATGAGATCTTGACTTCAATCTAACTTTGGATAAACAATGATGGAGCTGTTTCAATCTCACAATTCAACACCACCATGCTTTCTCTTCGTTGAACATCTGGCTCAAAAGCACAAAATGAAAAAAAGTGATGAACGTGCATTTTTAAGCTTCTTCTTCTCCAGCGCCGAAATTTGACTCACATCCACTTTGGTGCATCCCGAAGCGCACAGTAGGCGTGGATCTGTATACAAGCATTTATGAATCGGGAGCTTGTTTTTCATCATCCAATTCATTCCGCTGCTGAACGAGCACCCAACATCAATTACGGACGCGAATTGCAGTTCGTTTTTCGCAAATATTTATTAGCATTTTTGCTTGCACTTGCGCCGCGGCGTTCCCTTTGGAAACAGAAAGATCGTTGTGCATAATTAAGGATCTGTAGTGATACGAAATATTCCAAACATCAACGCGAGAAGAAGCAGTATTGTAATTTTGTGTTTAAAATATTCCATTCAACCGTGTTTCTACTTGGCGTAGTTTTCATATTTCATGCACTCCTCTTTTTCCTTCTTGAACGAAATCTCTCTTTAAAAAACAAGAACGAACAAGCCCTCCTGTTCAGCTGTTTGGTTCCATATTTTAAAAGGAATCCGCTCCGGAAACAGCTGTTGCCCGGGCAGAGTGCGACCGAGAGGAATGTTCAACACGAAAACTGGTTTCAGGTTGTCCTCAAAGTTCGCCACCGAAACGAGCCCCAGATAGGACGCGGCCCCGTCGCCGTCCGTCGACCGTGCGCCTTTCAAATCCTTCACGTCAAACATCGCGACCAGCGTGGGCAGGAAGATGGTGCGGTTCGTTTCGGCCACACTCTCGGCCGACGTCGAGTACTCGTTCCGCAGCTGGTCCCGCACGTTCACCCGCATCGCGGCCTCGACGGCGGCCACCGTGCCGCCATCGACCGAGCTGCTGCCGCCCTCGTTCAGCACGTTCGGATTGATCAGATCCATCCGGCCCTCCGCCACCACGTTCCGGTAGATCAGCTCCAGCACGCAGACGCTCAGGTCCATCGCGGTCGCGAGATCCCGCCGCTGCTCCTTGTGCTGCTCCTTCACGGTCAGGAACAGCAGCCAGGCGAACTCGCGCAGCCTGTTGTACGAGCAGGGGTTCGGTTTCGATTTCTTGTTGCGCTTCGGCTCGTCCGGCACGATGTTCGCCTCGTTGAAGATGCGCGGAAAGTCTTCGTAGAACACGCTGTACGCGGTGATCGTGACGGAGAACTCGTGGCGAAGGTTGTCGACCGCCTTCTGGAGCCGGGCGGGCAGCGACCGGATCTCGGACCACTGCTTCATCTTGAGGAAAAACTCCTGGATCCTGCAGAACGGCAGGAGTGGGAGAGCGTGAGGAGAACGGCAGGAGTTCGGTACGTGTGTGCCGGATTTACCTGATATTGCACTGTGTGAGGAGGTTGGTGATGTTAACGCCATTGCCCTGTATGTAGTGGTCCGGATGGCCGACGGCCGGTAGCTCCTGCAGGCAGGCGACGTAAAGCGCACAGCACAACCAGTGTGTTGGTTCTCCCTGCGTTGGATGAAGAAAAAGCAATGTATTTAACGTGAATGTTAGCATGGTTTGTTCGCTTAATTGGTTTCTCGCACATCAGCACGAAGTGGAACACAATCCGAATGAGATCTTGACTTCAATCTAACTTTGGATAAACAATGATGGAGCTGTTTCAATCTCACAATTCAACACCACCATGCTTTCTCTTCGTTGAACATCTGGCTCAAAAGCACAAAATGAAAAAAAGTGATGAACGTGCATTTTTAAGCTTCTTCTTCCAGCGCCGAAATTTGACTCACATCCACTTTGGTGCATCCCGAAGCGCACAGTAGGCGTGGATCTGTATACAAGCATTTATGAATCGGGAGCTTGTTTTTCATCATCCAATTCATTCCGCTGCTGAACGAGCACCCAACATCAATTACGGACGCGAATTGCAGTTCGTTTTTCGCAAATATTTATTAGCATTTTTGCTTGCACTTGCGCCGCGGCGTTCCCTTTGGAAACAGAAAGATCGTTGTGCATAATTAAGGATCTGTAGTGATACGAAATATTCCAAACATCAACGCGAGAAGAAGCAGTATTGTAATTTTGTGTTTAAAATATTCCATTCAACCGTGTTTCTACTTGGCGTAGTTTTCATATTTCATGCACTCCTCTTTTTCCTTCTTGAACGAAATCTCTCTTTAAAAAACAAGAACGAACAAGCCCTCCTGTTCAGCTGTTTGGTTCCATATTTTAAAAGGAATCCGCTCCGGAAACAGCTGTTGCCCGGGCAGAATGCGACCGAGAGGAATGTTCAACACGAAAACTGGTGTACGCAGCAGGAACAACAGCAAAAAAAGCACAGGGGACCACGGACAACAAACAAAACCTTCCGGGGCTTCTTCTTTCGCCGCTTCTTGGCTCCTCTCTTCGCTGCGCTGCTTGTATGTGTGTGCATCATGTCACCAGCTGTTCATTGTGCCGCGCCGCCGGATGATGACGAAAGTACGCAGCCCAAACGTCATTGGCTTAAAATCCCGTTCTTTTCGATAGGAGACATCGAACGGGCAAAAAAAGCGCGCGCCAAACTGCAACTGCACGACGACCAGTTAAATTATGTGTTTGTGTGTGCAGGTGTGTGTGTGTATATTGTATGAAACCGGCAAAACGCCGACCTCAACGCACGAAGATAGAGCCACACCTAGTGACAGCACGCGTGCCGCCGTGGTAACCCTTGCGACTGACAAGCAACATTCCCGACTAGAAGAAACCGGTGGCAATATGACTTGCACAAGCGAACGAACCGTAGGAGAACGAATCCCATTTTGTTCTATTGCATGAGAAGAAGAACAGAGAGGTGTAGTAATAGTTCTTTAATAGTTTGAAGCAACCAACCATCTTCTTGCTCATAAGATGTAGTTCAGTTTCCTAGAGAAACATGCAAAAAGTGAGCACATACTTTACCACTCACTCGACTAGAGATGAAGGAAGCCGAAAAGGCTCAAAGTCTCTATAAGCCATGCCAAGAAATACGCACTTGACTAGCACAGCTGTGAGAAATGCTGCTGTGCTGTTCGTTCTCAGCGATAGGGTTAAGCTGACGCACTTCGCGACAAGCAGGCCGTCCGAAAAACGCGGACACGATCGAGCGTGTGCGCGCGCGCGCTCTGACTCGCGCGTGCTTCGCGATTGATAAAGTTAACGCGGTATGAATAAATAACCGCCGGAGGGTTTGGCGGGAAACCGTGCGAGGTAAAAGTGCATATGCATGACGTGTCATCGTGTATGTTCTTGGTGGCTTTCTTCGCCTTTGAGTGATGCGTGTCTGTTGGCGATTTCAGAAAAGAAGAACAGGTTTCGAAAAGAAGATTAAGCACGTGTGTGTGTGTGCGCGCGACTGCACCTTTAACGCATGGATGACCCGAGAGAGAAAGGTGCTCGTGCCCCCGGGGAAAAAAGGTTCTAATCTTCTGCCTCCGTTATGTGCCGCAGAAAAACGAAGGACCTGCTCTGGATGATTTCGGCGAAGGAAAACACCCCCAGTCGGACAGAAGAGATTTAAAACGGGGCGCAAAAAATGGTGCCCGGTTGCGGGAACATCTGGTTAGGGACCATTCGCAAGAGGCAAAAAGGTGCAACAGACAGCCGTGTGTATCGGGTGCGGGATTTAAAAATGTGTGATGAATTAGCGCATGGTTGAGAATTAGCAACTGTTTTGGTTCTGGAAGCGGGACAATTGTTAACGACGTTCTCATTTTCAAATTTCGCGCCACCAGGTTCTCACGCTGACCTGGGTCAATTATTGTTTGTTGTTGTTATTGTTCTTCATCTTCTTCACAACAACATTCATCCGACGGACCAGTTCGAACATGTATCCACACTTCGTGCTTTCGAAAATGTTCGGCCAACTTCGGGACTTCCACAGTGGAGGCCGGATGTTGAAGCTGTCACGTTCGACAGCTCGTATTGACAGTTTCATGTTGTTTGTTATTGTTTTCTTCTTCTTCTTCAGAGGCCCTAAAAGATTCGAACGGGGAGGTCACGTTAGTGTTGTGCGCTGCCGAAATTAGTGGAGATTGTTCAAAAGTTCGTTAACTAGGAGCGGAATATTACACTTATTTCAATGTATTAATCACTCTTAGGAAAAGAGTACTAGTTCCTGCTCCCCTTTCCCCAATTCCGAATTGAAGCACACTAGTTGTTCGCGTGTAACGACGACGTGTTCGCGTGTACTCACCGTAGAACCGGTGTTTTTTAGTTACAAATCGGAACATATGCTCCGTATTGTGAAAGTGGTGGAAAAGATAGCAACAACTGCTATAAAATCCATTCTCCAGAGGCTTAGTGGCGGCGGAACACCTCCTTCTACTGGACCGGATTCGACCGATCCCCCTTAGTAGTGCAATAAATGATCAGATCCTGTTCCGACGTAGTAGACACAATAAACAATAGGGCCAACACTATTGTTTGCTACATTTCCGAAAGATTCCAGTTGGCTCCGGGCTTTTTTGCGTTCGGCCTGTTACGTTTCACACCTGTAAGCAACGTGAAAACGCTAGTAAACTCGCTGTAACTGACCGTGTGTCGTCGAGTGAGTGAAAAATAAACAGCGAAATCACGAAGGAATCTCGGTGGAATCTTGCTGTAATCGAAGGCCCAACGAAAGTGTGCGTAGTTGTGTGCATGCACGCACACAAACACACAAAGTGAACGTCTCACCAGGCGTGTGTGTGTGTGTGCGCGCGTAATGTTTTTTCACCTCTCGCGAGTGTTGTTTTGTTCTACCGGTGGAATCCCACCGTGAGCTCTGTGTGAGCTCTGTGTGAGCTGGAGCTTTCATCTCATCTCATCACACGACCCACACCAACCCGGGTCCGGTGGCGCGATGTGTTCTTCGCGTGCTCTCGCGATTTGTTTATCCCGTTCATTAGCGTGCGTCTTGAATCCAACCCCATTCCTCCCTCGTTTGCCCCACAGCTCACCACCACCTGTGGAGCAGCCTCCCCATCTCAAGCTCACCCAACCCGCTCACCGCGCATTATTGTTTTCTCAGCAGGCCGCGACGACGTAAACCACCAGCAGTAGAAGCCTACTTTTCTGATCGCTCGGTGCGTGTGCTACGGTGCGTTTTTACGTACGTCATACGTACGAGTGCGTGTATGTGTTTGTGTTTGTAATGTGCCCCCCGTGTGTGTCGCGCTCCATTCCGCGCTCGGGCTAGAAATTGAGGCAGAGGATCGACGACGGGAGAGCTGCCTGCCTGCAGTTGATGGTTGGATGGGCCGTATTCGCCACTCAGGTAAGCAAGCAAGAATAGTGCATTAAGGTTTTAAGTACGGACCCTCTCCTCCCGCTTAATGGCACCTCAGAAGTCACAAGTGTTACTCCCCGAAGGGGTTTGAATGTCTTCGTAACTCCCATCGCACCACATTTTACATGTAACGCGCTGAAGCTGATAATGTATAATGCAAACTGAAGTGGCATGGCGGACTTCAACTATTCGCTTTCTGAAGTATCGTGGAAGATGGTGGAAGGTCGTGATCAGCTGATAGCGCTGAGACGATTTACATTTTTACATCTTTGTTATTTGCACACGCTCCTTCGGCTCTTGAAGAAAAAAAGTATTGAAAATTGGTGTTTCCATTCGATGTCTCTTGCTTGAATTGAAGGTATTTTCATCACACTGAACACTTCTAAATCCCATGAGTTGAAACGAATAGAAAACATCTCGAATTTCTCGGCATTTCTGCGAGGTTCACTCGAAATTTCATTGTATAGGAATTCAAATTAGGTTTGAAATGAAATAACTTTCCACTCGACTCGTCCCAGACATCAGCCGAGCGTGATTCAGCGGTAAAATGAATCACCAGACGGCAAACAAACAACAAGCAGAAGATGGCTTTTCGATTGTGATATATGTTTTAATAGCTCCAGATGATTTATGTGAAAGTTTCTAGTCAACTAATAACTGTTTTAATGCTGATATTTGATTGCTTAAATAGAAAATTAGTAATTACATAATTCGTTACTCGAAATGATACGAACTATTGATGTTAACACGAAAAATTAAGCCAAACTGCAGGGTTTCCCCCGTTTTGTTGACACATTCCGAGAGTTTTTTTTTCATTTCGAGAGTTATTTTGTTATTGTTACCTCAATATATTGATAGTTTTCGATAAAAGTGAGTAAAATAAGAATGTATAATCATATTCTAAACTTTTAAAAAATACAAAATACAAACATCTTATGTATAAGAATGTGTTTTGAACTCATTTTGAGTGTTTAAAGCGAAAAACTGCGATCAAAATATCTAAATTGGTGACTTTTTGAACTCTTTTTTCGTTTTAATGTTCCGGACCCTGAACTCTAGCTTCCAAATGGGCTGGTTTGGTTGATTTAATATAGCCCAACTTAAGAGCTGATTTACTCAAGGGCCGTAATTGAACACTCCTACTAGTCTCAATAAAAAAGACGAACAAGAAACCCTTCCTTCCGTTTTTCACACCTTCCGCCGAATATTTGCACAAAACGCTGCCCACGCGCTGCCATTAAAGCATCTTACGTAGCACGCAATTAACGTCGCATTATCGGAGAGAGCCGTCGTTCTCGGCGGAATGGCGGACCTAAGGAAGGTGAGAAAGGGCATCACGATCCAGTCGGTGCAGTCGGTGATCAATTTGCCAACCCGATGCTGGGGCGCGTGATGCTGCTTTATTGCCGGTAATTGCAATCATTATCAGAACGGCCGCTCGGAGTTGCCGTGAAAGTATTGGTGTGTCCGATACTGGTAAAGTCAGCCGCGGGTTGTACGATTATTGGAGAACGAAAAGTTCTAAAACATGTCCCCTTTCAGTGGAGCAATCGATGCGCTAATCACGAGTGGAATGTACACAGTACTTGTGTTTTCTGCGTATTGGTGGCAACGCGCTGTTCGTGGCGAGTAGTGGTGGGTCAACAAAACACCACACCAAGCGCCACAGCTGGCCGCAGAAAAAGTAAAACACGAGAGTGATAAGAACCTATTCTAACCCCCTCTCCATTCGAGAGTAGTTACTCGCTAGGGGGCGAGTCATACCAAACATGGTTCCGCCTGTGTACAAGGTTCCATTGGAAGGTCCGAAGTCTGGTAAACCCAACCTTTTGGGAACAGTTTCCTTCCAATTTCTCCACACACAAATCCCCTCCAACAAACATCGTGTACTCAAAAATAAAATAAATAAAAGTCTTTCCTTTTTTGCAGGGCAAGTCATGGCAAGTCATTTCGTTGGAAATTGGACGCACGTGTGTTTGGTCTGTGATT
>KZ067400.1:70381-91978 GCA_002091845.1 Anopheles cracens | reverse complement strand
CAGCGAGCGAAAAACAATGTGTTGCATTCCAGAGAGAGAGGGGAGTAAATGACGGTTGGTGTGTAAAACGTTGTATTTTTATAAGCTGGATGCTATTTTAGTTGTTACTGGAGTCTACAACGGAACGTTTTGGACGGTTTTTGTACAATTATGAGAATGGAAAGGATTATATTGTTTATAACATTCTCTGGAATCCTTCCTAATGTTAAAGATGCATGATACGTCTAAACCCGGGTTAGTTCAGGGTGAGCTTTTGAGGCATATTCGAAAGTATAGTCGCTTTTCACTTGTTTTTTCTGTTACTCTTTCGTTATAATATGACAATTTAAAGAAGTGATCCAAACATACTGTATTCTAGAAATCAATCGATATCTTTACGCTACAACATACAATATCCTTCTGTTCGGTTATTTTTCGTACATTCAAGTATTGAAAAGGCTTGGAAAAGCATCACGGCAGCGTGAGGATGAAATCCTAATTAAATAACACTTCAACTTCCTCCCAATCTGACTCCTTTTTTGACTATAAAGCATCACGGCAGCGTGAGGATGAAATCCTAATTAAATAACACTTCAACTTCCTCCCAATCTGACTCCTTTTTTGACTAAATTGCTTCAAATGCAAACAAAGTTAGCTCTTTTCGTCTTCCGGGCGGAAAGGAACGCGTTCCAAAACGAGCACAACTTGCTCCTCCGCTCAAGCAGATAGCGAGAAAGCAATTAAAATGCATAATTTAAATGCTGCTGTCTTGGTTTGCACAGACTTTTTCCCGGGGAGGGTGTAGTAATGCTTTTTTTTAAACCTTCCCTTCCTGTAGTACTTCTTGTGAAGCAAATTGGTTCGGTTTGCAATTTAACGTTGGAAATAAAGATATATTCTTTAATCCTCTTTCTGGACCTTTAATTATATAACTAAAAAAAAACACTGAAATTATGCAACATTTCCTGCGTTCGAAAAATGAAAAACAATTCGATGATAAGCGAACCCATCCAGCAGCAAAACACGGGGTTAGAAACAATTGAAATTTCGCCCCTTTATCAGCAACAAACTCCTCCTTTTCTCGAATGTGCATCAAGGGAAACAACAACACAAAACCCGCCCGCCCGAAGGTGCGCGTTTTGTTGGTTCGCATGCAGAGATATGCTTTTCCATGTTGTAGGTGGGTGTTACTCTTCTGTTGGCGGTTAGTCTCCCGCCGGGACGGTTCAAAGCCGGTTCGAAATCCGTGTTACAATGTGCAACATCTGCCTTTGATCTCGGCCGCCAGGTAGTAACCGGTGGCGAGATGCTTGAACCGAAACAACGAGTTCCAGTGCCCGGCTCCGCCCCGGCAACTATCGTGCTGTACGACCTCCACCTCCCAAAGGGCCTTGCTGCTGGTGGCGGCCGTCGCGCTACTTCGCCCGGTCGTGCGCAGGAACACGTGCTGGTGCTTCTTGTACTCGTCCATCGTGAGGAACTTTTCCTGCTCGGCGTGGAACAACCGCACCACGTCGCCACCCTTCAGCACGTCCTCCTGGTTCTCGCGCTGCTCCATGAACAGCGTGATCTTCCACGAGGTGGACGAGTTGAGCACGTTCACCTCCTTGCTGCCCGGGTTGTCCGGCAGCTCGTACGTCGCGGCCACGTGCAGATTCTGCCGGTTGGCGTTGACCGGCTTCAGGATGACCTTATCGCTCACGACCACGTTGTCGCCGGCCGACCGGAGCTTGTAGAACGGCATGATGTAGAACCAGGAGCCCTCGTTGCCGTTCGCGTCCAGGTACACGCGCATCGCGTTCTTCTCCAGCAGCGCCGGCAGCCGGATGTTCACCGTGACGTACTTGTTCGACTTCAGATGCAACAGCTGGACGACACTGCCGTACTGGACGACCGTGCCGAGCAGCTTCTTGTTTTCCGACTCGTTCTGTTTCTTCTCGATTTCGGCCGCATGCTGTCGTGACGGAGACGTGTTGTTAAAGGGTGAGGGGGGAAGAAGGAGAAATCGATTAACTACCGTGGGAACCGTTCTTTTCGAGTGACACCTGCGAATACTGCCGGCATGACACCGTGACCTGTAACGGTACCCCATGGGGCCATTACGAAGAAAATGAGAAAGTGAGCAGGAGCAACTTTTTTATCGGGCGCGTTGAGTCCGCGTGTTTACCGTGGTCAACACACCGAAAACCGTTGATATCCATAATCTCGAGGGAGACGTAAAAGTGTCACAATAGCAACAAGTTTTGGCAAGAGCAAGAGGGAGAGCTTCGGAGGAGAATGAACAACAATTGGCACTTCTCCAAATGGAACGGTGAAGTTTTCTAATTCATCACGGCGCGGACTTGAGAAGGTAACCGGATTGGCTCCACGATAAACAAGTTGGAAGTGGACTTTGTTGGACTTTGCTTCGTTGAGATGTTGGGCTAAATCGATCGGATCCTAGCAATATCTTCAAATGTACTTTGTAAGAACTTATCATTTGACTTTGGATAACCCTAAAACTCAATGTAGTTTAGTGAGTTCATAGTCTAATAATTGGACAACATGTATCCCTTAATCCTTTTGCAGGATCCATACAATTTTCAACTTTAACTACTAATACCAATCCATGCTATCCTACGGAAGAAACTCACATGCAACCGCTTCAGCAGGCTCGTGTCGGTGTTCGTTGTCGTACTCTGCTTCGCCGCCTTCCAGAACTGCTTCTGGGCGGAGTATCGATTCATGGGGCAGATTTTGATGAGACAGTCGCGAAACTTTTCCGGCGGGTCGTTCAGATCACCCGCCCCGGGACACACGACCACACGATCATCGACGAGGCTGCATAAGGGTGGGCGGGTGATATGGAAAGCGACGTTTCAGAGATACGGCAAGGGCAAGGAACTACGTGGCAAACTTACCCGAGGGTGCTCAGAAATCCTGACACGCTTCCCTCCGAGTAGAGGGACACAATGTCCCCGAGATGCAGGAAGCTCACCGATCCAATCGTGCTGTCACCCATTGTGAAGCTGTGTTCTTCTATCCACGCCGTCACTGGCAGGGCTCACTTTGGAGCTAGCTATTGTTTGGGTAGGCTGATGTTGACTCGCCACCCCGGGTGGGCAGCGGAACGGATAGGGACTTCGCTAATCCCCTCGAATAGACTCCGTCTCCCTATCCCCGTTCGCGGAAGACACTTAACCTATCTTCTTTCTCTCTGCTGTGCCTCCTACGGGCGCACTATCTTTTTGAGTTCACCCGATTCGACAAGAGATGGCTCGCTTTCCAGCTTGTCCTCTAATCCAACCTCCGGCTCCTCCTCGCTTGTCGGTCTCTTATTCGCGCGCTAACAACACGGATCGATGAACGGTCCCGCTCGGCCGGGGTTTACTCGAGTGGTTGCGCATCTGAAATGGGAGAAGAAAAATTGAAATATTAGCAGCTACAACCGCAAAAACCGCTTGAAAAGTGCACCAGCGGAAGTGCAATGGTTTGGAAAGCGTTCACTTCGGGCGGAGTAGAGTGGACCAGACGAACGAAAGGAACTATCCTCTCCCAATTGAGCGCGAGATGATGGCGAAATGAAGCCTTTGAATAGAGCCCGAGAATGAAGCGGCCGCTGGACGGTGTGCAACGTTGGAACAAATTATTCGCTCAATGAAATCCCAAATATACCTAACAAAAAGGATGTTTATTGTAGTTGAAAACACAGATGGCGCCTATATAGAGGCTGAGTATAGAGTAATCTTTTGCTTGGAAAGCTACTCCGCACGTTGATAAACTAATGGTTTCGTACTGCTTTCAAGGTTTGGTTTTTGATTAGTTAACTAATGCTATCAGTAATTACCAAAACAAAGCACGACAGTTAAGTATTTCGAATTTCAAACTTATGACCGACATTTCCCACAACGTGCGCGCTCCCAGCAGAACCTAAATGGTGATTAAACAAACCACATGGACCTGGACCTGGAAGACTGTTACGACCGGGGCGGTTCGGACAATGTGTTCCATTTCATCGGTAGCGGAAACACCAAAATATTGGTGTCATAAATTCGAACGCCAAACTCTGCCAAACCAACGCGTTTCGAACTTCGCGGGTTCGCGGAAAAAATCGAAAGCAGTAGAGATGGGAATGATTTAAGATATGTCGGGGATAGACTCGGGTATAAAATAATATACACAATCCACAATTAACTCTGACCATGAGCAGCTTAATTATCAGACTTGCTGCATGCTAACCTCCTCGGCCGGGGTTTACTCGAGTGGTTGCGCATCTGAAATGGGAGAAGAAAAATTGAAATATTAGCAGCTACAACCGCAAAAACCGCTTGAAAAGTGCACCAGCGGAAGTGCAATGGTTTGGAAAGCGTTCACTTCGGGCGGAGTAGAGTGGACCAGACGAACGAAAGGAACTATCCTCTCCCAATTGAGCGCGAGATGATGGCGAAATGAAGCCTTTGAATAGAGCCCGAGAATGAAGCGGCCGCTGGACGGTGTGCAACGTTGGAACAAATTATTCGCTCAATGAAATCCCAAATATACCTAACAAAAAGGATGTTTATTGTAGTTGAAAACACAGATGGCGCCTATATAGAGGCTGAGTATAGAGTAATCTTTTGCTTGGAAAGCTACTCCGCACGTTGATAAACTAATGGTTTCGTACTGCTTTCAAGGTTTGGCTTTTGATTAGTTAACTAATGCTATCAGTAATTACCAAAACAAAGCACGACAGTTAAGTATTTCGAATTTCAAACTTATGACCGACATTTCCCACAACGTGCGCGCTCCCAGCAGAACCTAAATGGTGATTAAACAAACCACATGGACCTGGACCTGGAAGACTGTTACGACCGGGGCGGTTCGGACAATGTGTTCCATTTCATCGGTAGCGGAAACACCAAAATATTGGTGTCATAAATTCGAACGCCAAACTCTGCCAAACCAACGCGTTTCGAACTTCGCGGGTTCGCGGAAAAAATCGAAAGCAGTAGAGATGGGAATTATTTAAGATATGTCGGGGATAGACTCGGGTATAAAATAATATACACAATCCACAATTAACTCTGACCATGAGCAGCTTAATTATCAGACTTGCTGCATGCTAACCTCGACGTCGAACGTAAATACCATATGCTGGCAAGATGGCCGCAGACAGGTTCAGTGGAAATATTATCCCGTACACTGTGTGCCGAGTAGTACAATGAAGTCAATAATTTCCCACACGGTTCGCTGCTTTGCATTCCGATATGGGCAAGGAAAAAATGTAAGCCACCACACGCAAGCCGATTGACTGATTTAAGTTAAACAAATAGAATCTCATCACCTGCGGCTGGTTAAAGTGACGACGACGGCTCGTGAAAACGTTCCCAAGGTAGCACAAATAGATTGGTTGGATAAATAAACGCTGCCAACGCAGTGGCAAATGGATTTATCCCACGAGATAGAGAGAGAGAGAGCGAGCGGGACAGGCAACATCATGCAAGTCCGTTGAAGGAAACTGATCACACCTTCGCGATATACGTCAAAGCACCCTGCACATTTGCATGAAAACCTACGCACAAGATGCAACGTGTTGGTGCGTTTCTGACTTGCCTGCGATCACGCTCACATTCCAGATTTCAATTACGTCAAAGCACCCTGCACATTTGCATGAAAACCTACGCACAAGATGCAACGTGTTGGTGCGTTTCTGACTTGCCTGCGATCACGCTCACATTCCAGATTTCAATGGTAAATAACTGCCAAGTGGATAAAGCAGCCGGCAAAGGTGACTAACAAGCCATTCCGGCTGAATGGCTCTTATACATTGTGATGCGAAACTCGATCCAGATTGGAGCGCGTTTCTTCAGCTCCCAACCTAACCGGTATGAAGTATCAGCGTCCGAGGCGTACGGCAGCAGAGGGGAGCTATAAAAATACACTGTAAACAGCGATTAATTTGGAGCGCTCGAGAATCTGATATCGTTCGATAGCCGAAGGGAGAAAGATTCCGCATGCTTTCTTCGGAGCGGAACAAACCACATGGACCTGGACCTGGAAGACTGTTACGACCGGGGCGGTTCGGACAATGTGTTCCATTTCATCGGTAGCGGAAACACCAAAATATTGGTGTCATAAATTCGAACGCCAAACTCTGCCAAACCAACGCGTTTCGAACTTCGCGGGTTCGCGGAAAAAATCGAAAGCAGTAGAGATGGGAATTATTTAAGATATGTCGGGGATAGACTCGGGTATAAAATAATATACACAATCCACAATTAACTCTGACCATGAGCAGCTTAATTCGAAATGGAAGTATGGAACGGAATGGTTTCCATTACCAGTTGAATACTTTGTTGCTCGTAATGAGCTTCGTTAAACAAGTTTCACAAAACTTTGAAATTAAAATCCCAATGAAAAACTCAATTTGTAGCATCTTAATCTCATGCTATAGAAATATTCCTTAACTTATCTTATATATGCACCTTGAAACTCTTTTTAGCCCACATTGCACGAATTTAAAAAAAAAATCTGATATTGTTCCAGAATATCGATAAACCCCTGATAAACCCACTCTACATCAATCACCACAGCCACACGACATTGCACATTGGAACGTAAAGGCGGCTCCGGGAACACTAGAACGAAATTTCATATGACCCACATCCGGAGGAGTGTGAGAGGTTTGCGTTCAAAAGAAACACATGTACGGAGAAAATCAATAACCGATTGCCCACCAACCGAGTCCCCTTAATCCCATTTCACGCCAGACAGAACTCCCTTCCGAACAGGGGCAGGCGTTAGGTTTCAACGCTTCGCAACAGCGAGAAATGGAGACGCATGGTCGTTGAGCTGAGTCTGCATGCAGCCTGTGATGTGTGCCTTGTAGTTTTGGCAGGGTAGTTTACAAACAAGCTGCCCGGCACAGAAACAAAACTGCACCGCATCAAGTGGTTCTTGTGCCGGTTATTGATGGTTGTTTAACGTGTTTTGCCGGCCCTGGTCGGAAGGCGTTCGATCGATGATCTCGGTCAATTGAACGTCAATTCTATCAATTAGCCGTCAGGCAAGTTTCAATTGATTGTTGTCCGCAAGGGATGCTTGGATAAGAAGCTGAAAACCTTGTGTATTTGGGACATGCAAACACGGAAATGCAGCAATGAAATGAAAGATCTTCACTAGGATAGGTGGTCCAGACATTGAATTTAATATTTGAAACAATGTATATACGAAGCTGTATATCTGTCATATCGCTGCACTGCTTCATGTGAGAATTCTTAATCTAGTCGAGACACGAACCCACCACCTGTGGTGTCTTAGGAAGTACACTTAGCAACTAAATTATGCAACTGAACGAAGTAATTACAAAGCATTCTTCACGTAGCATACTCCCTACGGATCGAACGATCCTACACGGTGAACTACATCGACGTAATACATATATTACAAGCTTCACACCAAAGCCCTCGCCAGACTCTGTCGGATGAGTTGTGACGGCACACATAACCTAATTTCAAGCCCCAACTTGAAAAGGGTAAATGGTAAGGGACAATGGAACAGCGAGCAGCACCGATAGGAAGAAAGAAAAACACACACACACATCCATGGAAGCGACGTCGACATTTTTCCACCGACGAACGAGCTACCGGTATTTGCATTTCCTTCCTTGTTCCAGGAACAATGAGGCACAGACTTGCACCGGTTCCGTACGATAATGGCGCATACTATTCACCGTGGACGAGCAACGAGCTCTCGAGCTAGAATCAACGTACAGTGACACACACAGGTGCATGCGAAATGTGTTTCACAATCATTTGCCTATGCCTAATTGGCATATCCGTATGGTTTCCGTATTTTTGCTACATGTGGCGTTCCCAGTTCTTTTCCTTCTCTTTTTAGTGCACCAGTAGGAAGCTACCTGAAAAGGGAATGAAATCCAGTAGCGTAAAATTGTGCAGATTATCTAATACTGGAGAAACGAACGGCAACACATCCGTGTTCGATGCCTCTGTGGTGACGTTTCATATCTGTCAGCGTTTCATACACCGTAGAGGTGCTCGACAGTGGTCTGAAGGACGGCTGCAGCAACAGTGTCGCCTGGTGCCACAGTAAAAATAGACTAACGTTGCTGGATCTTCTGTCAGGAGTGTGATAACACACGCTCAGCCGGCCATACCGGAACCTAAGTGACTGGGTCGTCCTGTTTCGAGCCACCAAAGCAGAAACAATGGGAGCAACATTCATGTGCAGGGTGCTAAATGATTATAGCCATCCTTTAATAACCACAGTGTTTGCCCGCAGCGACAATGTGCCAACTCTAATCGACACTAATTTACACCCTGCAGGCACGCCACCGCCATCATCGGGAGGGATTGAGTAATAATGGTGCTCGGCGTGTGAGAACCAGAAAGCTGCAGAGAAAAAGCTTCCCGTCACGCATGCACCACACAAACCGTTGCCGAGAGGCATATCATCCTCGTCAGGTGCGACCACTCGTCGGCCGTTGGACGGCACAAACGGGCAAGTCACACATCAGAAGTCGTCGGAGTTCGGAATCACGGTTACGTGACCGCAAGGGAAGCGTAGCGATTTGAGACAAGCCTCTGGGGGATAGGAAATGAAGACCAGACACAACAGCAACGCATTGCTTGCTTCACCCCACGGGGAGACTGCTGACTGACAGAGTGACGAGTTTTGTGGAGCGCGTCCGTGTGCTTTACTGTTATTGCTCGCCCTTGCCCAAAGGCCCGGCAGAACCGGTCTTATCACGTTTCTCTAGCCCACGCGTACGCTGACTGTGGAGGAGAATATGAGCTGACTTCGGTAGTCCCGCATTACGTTACATACGGTCGTCGTCGTCATCGTCGTTGGTACATCGTGTTCTTTATAAGATCGACGAAGAAAAAAAAATAGAAACGACGATTCCAATTCACATTCCATCCGACATGAGGATGGAGTGGTAGGAAATAATTTAAAACTTTAAGACTCACACGCACTTCCAGTGCCCGTCCACGTGGCACGGTGAGCGGAACCTGGATCGATAGATGCTGTAAGCGTACTGCTCGGCACCGGGAAAAGGTCACCGTGCTCGGTTTGCATATCAATTAGCTGGGCATTAGGCCCGCAAGGGCACGATGTCAAATTTGATCTGGGTAGTACGAAGTTAATGGACGAAGTTGTTTCCCCAAACCAGCTGACATCGTTCCCAAGGGACATTAGCGTCGGGTTTTGTTCTTCTAGCTGCTCTGTGTGATATTTAATTCAACGGAAGTGTTATTTAATTCCAATTCATGAGAACAGCAGATCACCGCTTCCGATCTTCATATTTTGGAGTACAATTTCCAAAGATACAAGCCAAAATAAAAACTTGACAGAAGTCTAATAATCAAATATTGCACTAAGTGACTGGAACAACAGCTGACAAACGGCAGTTTCGGGTTTATAAATCGCATTGATTGTTATTAAATAATAAGAATAAATGAAGACAGCGGCTGTCAACAAAAACTCAGCTCCAAGAAGTTCCAAGATAACGTTGAGCGTTACTTGAGCAGAGATGAACACGAACAAAAGTTGAAAAGATGGCCGAAAAACTTAAACAATGCACATTATTAATCAAAGTAAGAGTCTACCAACAGCGTCTACGTGCTCAGCTGAAATTGAATTCCATTTTTATAACTGACGAACGTCTCTTTAGATGTTTGAAGAAGTATTGGGCGAATGAAAGGAGAAATTTGCATTCATCTCCATCTGCGTTCCAACGAACCATATTCTCCAGCCGTCGTCTACTGAAGAATCTTCCGCGTTTGCAGACTAACTTCTTGAATCTCTGTTTGATCGTTCGTTTGAAGACTTTTCGCCTTCCCCGAGGTTCGCTTGGAGTCCGTTTGAACTTTATTTTAGGAACGCTCCCGCAGCCCACTAGGAAGATTGGAAGCTGGAATCTTCGCGTGTGCATGCCCCGATAATGATTATGATAATGATAATGCTTTAGCGCTAGTCCGTGGAGAGTTTCAATCTGGTCGTGCGAGATTTATCGCAACGTTGGCGTTTTGAAGGGAGCACGACTCGCTTCGTTCCGCGCTGTAAATTGTGTCTTGTAAAAACGCACCGAATTGAGCCATCAAATTGATTTATGACAAACAAACAACTGCTGACTGCTTAGCCGGCTTCCGTGCTCATCACTAAAGCGGCGTTTTATCGCGTATATTTATAGACGACAGTCGAGGGGCTTCCGAAAAAAAAACAAGATATCACGACAAGGCACGATAAAGCGTGCCGGATGATAGATGACATATTATTTTACTATCTGTCAACAACCTGTGTACGCACGCAACGGTTCCCCATACAACGCGCTGGAATTTATGAACCGAGGTGGATGAAGCAGTTCTGGTTCACCCGAGGACACCGAGGGCACAAATGAAATTTGAGATAATAAGCCGGTAGCCGGTGGGACGTGCAACCAATTTCTCATGCTTTCATCGGAGAGCGAAATAATAAATTCGCTATCCTTCCACCGGGCAAAGGATTCCAGCATCCTTTGTCGTGCGTTCGCGACGACAGCCGGGTTATCCTTTTTCGCATTTTAATCCCACGCGAACGCAAACCGAACGCGTCACCATTAATTATTTTCAGCTTCCCGAGCGAGGTGTTGCGACGGACGAAACGCCCGGCGCTAATAATACTGTGGTCGGTGTCGGTTACAGATTTGTACGGAGGAATTTGGCGAACGTCGCACTGGACGGCCACTGTGTGTGATTGAGACATTGTGTGATTGAGGGCGGTTCCAGGGGCTGGGAACGGCGCGACGAACGATGTACATTTTTACGGCGCTCTACAGCCCACACGTTTTAGGTTCGGGTGTATCCGCCAGGCGTGAGCTCTAGCAGCGAGGGAGTGGTTCTTAAAGTGGAAATTAAGGTTCCCGCTTTCGGGGGACCATGGGCAGCAGAGGCGTTAAAAGTAATTGGAGCATAAGATTTTGATGGAGCGCATATCTCCAATGAGGTAATGCGTATGCTGTGCTTGTGTGTGTATCACCGGCTGTAGTAGGAAGTTGTTATACTGAGTCTTTATTTCCGACGTTCTATCATGCTTTAAAACTGACTTACAATTTCTTGAGATATAGATGCCTTACAATTTCTTGAAATATAGACAAAAGATTCCCAAAAAGAATTGAAATTCGATAAGTATAACCTACGAAATATCTACATTGAGTTTAGCAGGCAGGGCAACAAACTACCTCAAAATCGTTTGTAGAGCTTCATGGGATTCTCAGTAGCGATGGGTTAATTCAAGTATATCCCGAAACGAATCCTACAGAAACCTACATTGAATGCTACAGAAACGAACAAAGTAGGTGAATTTATGGATCACTCTTAGTACAATCTATAATTGTAGTTTTGTTCACTTTGGAACATCCGGATCGCTCCAGTTGGTCCGGATGATCCGAATCATTCCAAGTGAGGACCGAGGAATCATCTGCAGCAATTTGCTGGAGGATTCGGAATCAATCCTGCGTTAGGAGTTATCGGATCAGAGCCATGATTTCACGACTGAGTTCTCTTTCGGTTTTGGCAAACCGACGTCATCCGTATTAGTGCCATCCGAATCCGCTGCTTATCGGCCAGTACATAAACAAACGAATCCATGTTATCTTCGCTAGTATTTGCTTAGATTGTCTTGCGTTGGCACACCGCCTTTAACCGGTAACCCGAAACCGAGAGATCCGAATATAGATTTGAAAAACCATTGAAATCTAAGCACACCGTACCCGTTCTACTACTCGATCTATCCCTGGACTGGCCTCTGATGGTAACAATTTATGCGAAGTTGATTTAGATTTTCCATTTCTCCAGCTTCAGTCGAGTACGGAATTCGATGCCTTCGCCCCCAAGTTGGATTGCGAGTCGTTCCTATTTCTTCCCCTGGCAACATCACATTCCAAACGATTGGAATCGAAAAAAAGCTGGATCAGGTAAACCCTCCCCTTTGAACGTGCCCTGAAGAGCTACCTAAACGAACAACGAGCAAGAACGGGAAGAAAACATAACATAACATAAACAAACAAACCGCAATCGCGCCTGCGAACGGCAAGCACACACACCACCCACACGCATACACCCTACCCGATCGAAGGCAGATGTTGCACATTGTAACACGGATTTCGAACCGGCTTAGGATGATATTGTTTATAACATTCTCTGGAATCCTTCCTAATGTTAAAGATGCATGATACGTCTAAGCCCGGGTTAGTTCAGGGTGAGCTTTTGAGGCATATTCGAAAGTATAGTCGCTTTTCACTTGTTTTTTCTGTTACTCTTTCGTTATAATATGACAATTTAAAGAAGTGATCCAAACATACTGTATTCTAGAAATCAATCGATATCTTTACGCTACAACATACAATATCCTTCTGTTCGGTTATTTTTCGTACATTCAAGTATTGAAAAGGCTTGGGAAAGCATCACGGCAGCGTGAGGATGAAATCCTAATTAAATAACACTTCAACTTCCTCCCAATCTGACTCCTTTTTTGACTAAATTGCTTCAAATGCAAACAAAGTTAGCTCTTTTCGTCTTCCGGGCGGAAAGGAACGCGTTCCAAAACGAGCACAACTTGCTCCTCCGCTCAAGCAGATAGCGAGAAAGCAATTAAAATGCATAATTTAAATGCTGCTGTCTTGGTTTGCACAGACTTTTTCCCGGGGAGGGTGTAGTAATGCTTTTTTTTAAACCTTCCCTTCCTGTAGTACTTCTTGTGAAGCAAATTGGTTCGGTTTGCAATTTAACGTTGGAAATAAAGATATATTCTTTAATCCTCTTTCTGGACCTTTAATTCTATAACTAAAAAAACACTGAAATTAGGCAATATTTCCTACGTTAGAAAAATGGAAAACAATTCGATGATAAGCGAACCCATCCAGCAGCAAAACAGTGGGTTAGAAACAATTGAAATTTCGCCCCTTTTTCAGCAACAAACTCCTCCTTTTCTCGAATGTGCAGCTTCCGGCAAGGGAAACAACAACCAAAAACCCAAAAACCCCCGCCCGAAGGTGTGCGTTTTGTTGGTTCGCATGCAGAGATATGCTTTTCCATGTTGTAGATGGGTGTTATTCTTCTGTTGGCGGTTAGTCTCCCGCCGGGACGGTTCAAAGCCGGTTCGAAATCCGTGTTACAATGTGCAACATCTGCCTTCGATCGGGTAGGGTGTATGCGTGTGGGTGGTGTGTGTGTGCTTGCCGTTCGCGGGCGCGATTGCGGTTTGTTTGTTTATGTTATGTTATGTTTTCTTCCCGGTCTTGCTCGTTGTTCGTTTAGGTAGCTCTTCAGGGCACGTTCAAAGGGGAGGGTTTACCTGATCCAGCTTTTTTTCGATTCCAATCGTTTGGAATGTGATGTTGCCAGGGGAAGAAATGGAAACGACTCGCAATCCAACTTGGGGGCGAAGGCATCGAATTCCGTACTCGACTGAAGCTGGAGAAATGGAAAATCTAAATCAACTTCGCATAAATTGTTACCATCAGAGGCCAGTCCAGGGATTGAACGGCTAGTAGAACGGTGCGATGTGCTTAGATTTCAATGGTTTTTCAAATCTATATTCGGATCTCTCGGTTTCGGGTTACCGGTTAAAGGCGGTGTGCCAACGCAAGACAATCTAAGCAAATACTAGCGAAGATAACATGGATTCGTTTGTTTATGTACTGGCCGATAAGCAGCGGATTCGGATGGCACTAATACGGATGACGTCGGTTTGCCAAAACCGAAAGAGAACTCAGTCGTGAAATCATGGCTCTGATCCGATAACTCCTAACGCAGGATTGATTCCGAATCCTCCAGCAAATTGCTGCAGATGATTCCTCGGTCCTCACTTGGAATGATTCGGATCATCCGGACCAACTGGAGCGATCCGGATGTTCCAAAGTGAACAAAACTACAATTATAGATTGTACTAAGAGTGATCCATAAATTCACCTACTTTGTTCGTTTCTGTAGCATTCAATGTAGGTTTCTGTAGGATTCGTTTCGGGATATACTTGAAATAACCCATCGCTACTGAGAATCCCATGAAGTTCTACAAACGATTTTGAGGTAGTTTGTTGCCCTGCCTGCTAAACTCAATGTAGATATTTCGTAGGTTATACTTATCGAATTTCAATTCTTTTTGGGAATCTTTTGTCTATATTTCAAGAAATTGTAAGGCATCTATATCTCAAGAAATTGTAAGTCAGTTTTAAAGCATGATAGAACGTCGGAAATAAAGACTCACTATAACAACTTCCTACTACAGCCGGTGATACACACAAAAGCACAGCACACTCATCGCCTCATTGGAGATATGTGCTCCATCAAAATCTTATGCTCCAATTACTTTTAACGCCTCTGCTCCCCATGGTCCCCCGAAAGCGGGAACCTTAATATCCACTTTAAGAACCACTCCCTCGCTGCTAGACCTCACGCCTGGCGGATACACCCGAACCTAAAACGTGTGGGCTGTAGAGCGCCGTAAAAATGTACATCGTTCGTCGCGCCGTTCCCAGCCCCTGGAACCGCCCTCAATCACACAATGTCTCAATCACACACAGTGGCCGTCCAGTGCGACGTTCGCCAAATTCCTCCGTACAAATCTGTAACCGACACCGACCACAGTATTATTAGCGCCGGGCGTTTCGTCCGTCGCAACACCTCGCTCGGGAAGCTGAAAATAATTAATGGTGACGCGTTCGGTTTGGGTTCGCGTGGGATTAAAATGCGAAAAAGGATAACCCGGCTGTCGTCGCGAACGCACGACAAAGGATGCTGGAATCCGCCCGGTGGAAGGATAGCGAATTTATTATTTCGCTCTCCGATGAAAGCATGAGAAATTGGTTGCACGTCCCACCCTGCCGGCTTATTATCTCAAATTTCTTTTGTGCCCTCGGTGTCCTCGGGTGAACCAGAACTGCTTCATCCACCTCGGTTCATAAATTCCAGCGCGTTGTATGGGGAACCGTTGCGTGCGTACACAGGTTGTTGACAGATAGTAAAATAATATGTCATCTATCATCCGGCACGCTTTATCGTGCCTTGTCGTGATATCTTGTTTTTTTTTCGGAAGCCCCTCGACTGTCGTCTATAAATATACGCGATAAAACGCCGCTTTAGTGATGAGCACGGAAGCCGGCTAAGCAGTCAGCAGTTGTTTGTTTGTCATAAATCAATTTGATGGCTCAATTCGGTGCGTTTTTACAAGACACAATTTACAGCGCGGAACGAAGCGCGTCGTGCTCCCTTCAAAACGCCAACGTTGCGATAAATCTCGCACGACCAGATTGAAACTCTCCACAAACTAGCGCTAAAGCATTATCATTATCATAATCATTATCGGGGCATGCACACGCGAAGGTTCCAGCTTCCAATCTTCCTAGTGGGCTGCGGGAGCGTTCCTAAAATAAAGTTCAAACGGACTCCAAGCGAACCTCGGGGAAGGCGAAAAGTCTTCAAACGAACGATCAAACAGAGATTCAAGAAGTTAGTCTGCAAACGCGGAAGATTCTTCAGTAGACGACGGCTGGAGAATATGGTTCGTTGGAACGCAGATGGAGATGAATGCAAATTTCTCCTTTCATTCGCCCAATACTTCTTCAAACATCTAAAGAGACGTTCGTCAGTTATAAAAATGGAATTCAATTTCAGCTGAGCACGTAGACGCTGTTGGTAGACTCTTACTTTGATTAATAATGTGCATTGTTTAAGTTTTTCGGCCATCTTTTCAACTTTTGTTCGTGATCATCTCTGCTCAAGTAACGTTCTACGTTATCTTGGGACTTCTTGGAACTGAGTTTTTGTTTACATCCACTCTCTTCATTTATTCTTATTATTTAATAACAATCAATGCGATTTATAAACCCGGGACTGCCGTTTGTCAGCTGTTGTTCCTGTCACTTACTGCAATATTTTATTATTAGACTTCTGTCAAATAAGTTTTTGTTTTGGCTTGTATCTTTGGAAATTACACTCCAAAATATGAAGATCGGAAGCGGTGATCTGCTGTTCTCATGAATTGGAATTAAATAACACTTCCGTTGAATTAAATATACTCCAAAATATGAAGATCGGAAGCGGTGATCTGCTGTTCTCATGAATTGGAATTAAATAACACTTCCGTTGAATTAAATATCACACAGAGCAGCTAGAAGAACAAAACCCGACGCTAATGTCCCTTGGGAACGATGTCAGCTGGTTTGGGGAAACAACTTCGTCCATTAACTTCGTACTACCCAGATCAAATTTGACATCGTGCCCTTGCGGGCCTAATGCCCAGCTAATTGATATGCAAACCGAGCACGGTGACCTTTTCCCGGTGCCGAGCAGTACGCTTACAGCATCTATCGATCCAGGTTCCGCTCACCGTGCCACGTGGACGGGCACTGGAAGTGCGTGTGAGTCTTAAAGTTTTAAATTATTTCCTACCACTCCATCCTCATGTCGGATGGAATGTGAATTGGAATCGTCGTTTCTATTTTTTTTTCTTCGTCGATCTTATAAAGAACACGATGTACCAACGACGATGACGACGACGACCGTATGTAACGTAATGCGGGACTACCGAAGTCAGCTCATATTCTCCTCCACAGTCAGCGTACGCGTGGGCTAGAGAAACGTGATAAGACCGGTTCTGCCGGGCCTTTGGGCAAGGGCGAGCAATAACAGTAAAGCACACGGACGCGCTCCACAAAACTCGTCACTCTGTCAGTCAGCAGTCTCCCCGTGGGGTGAAGCAAGCAATGCGTTGCTGTTGTGTCTGGTCTTCATTTCCTATCCCCCAGAGGCTTGTCTCAAATCGCTACGCTTCCCTTGCGGTCACGTAACCGTGATTCCGAACTCCGACGACTTCTGATGTGTGACTTGCCCGTTTGTGCCGTCCAACGGCCGACGAGTGGTCGCACCTGACGAGGATGATATGCCTCTCGGCAACGGTTTGTGTGGTGCATGCGTGACGGGAAGCTTTTTCTCTACGAGTGGTCGCACCTGACGAGGATGATATGCCTCTCGGCAACGGTTTGTGTGGTGCATGCGTGACGGGAAGCTTTTTCTCAGCAGCTTTCTGGTTCTCACACGCCGAGCACCATTATTACTCAATCCCTCCCGATGATGACGGTGGCGTGCCTGCAGGGTGTAAATTAGTGTCGATTAGAGTTGGCACATTGTCGCTGCGGGCAAACACTGTGGTTATTAAAGGATGGCTATAATCATTTAGCACCCTGCACATGAATGTTGCTCCCATTGTTTCTGCTTTGGTGGCTCGAAACAGGACGACCCAGTCACTTAGGTTCCGGTATGGCCGGCTGAGCGTGTGTTATCACACTCCTGACAGAAGATCCAGCAACGTTAGTCTATTTTTACTGTGGCACCAGGCGACACTGTTGCTGCAGCCGTCCTTCAGACCACTGTCGAGCACCTCTACGGTGTATGAAACGCTGACAGATATGAAACGTCACCACAGAGGCATCGAACACGGATGTGTTGCCGTTCGTTTCTCCAGTATTAGATAATCTGCACAATTTTACGCTACTGGATTTCATTCCCTTTTCAGGTAGCTTCCTACTGGTGCACTAAAAAGAGAAGGAAAAGAACTGGGAACGCCACATGTAGCAAAAATACGGAAACCATACGGATATGCCAATTAGGCATAGGCAAATGATTGTGAAACACATTTCGCATGCACCTGTGTGTGTCACTGTACGTTGATTCTAGCTCTAGAGCTCGTTGTTCGTCCACGGTGAATAGTATGCGCCATCATCGTACGGAACCGGTGCAAGTCTGTGCCTCATTGTTCCTGGAACAAGGAAGGAAATGCAAATACCGGTAGCTCGTTCGTCGGTGGAAAAATGTCGACGTCGCTTCCATGGATGTGTGTGTGTGTTTTTCTTTCTTCCTATCGGTGCTGCTCGCTGTTCCATTGTCCCTTACCATTTACCCTTTTCAAGTTGGGGCTTGAAATTAGGTTATGTGTGCCGTCACAACTCATCCGACAGAGTCTGGCGAGGGCTTTGGTGTGAAGCTTGTAATATATGTATTACGTCGATGTAGTTCACCGTGTAGGATCGTTCGATCCGTAGGGAGTATGCTACGTGAAGAATGCTTTGTAATTACTTCGTTCAGTTGCATAATTTAGTTGCTAAGTGTACTTCCTAAGACACCACAGGTGGTGGGTTCGTGTCTCGACTAGATAAAGAATTCTCACATGAAGCAGTGCAGCGATATGACAGGTATACAGCTTCGTATATACATTGTTTCAAATATTAAATTCAATGTCTGGAACACCTATCCTAGTGAAGACCATCCATTTCATTGCTGCATTTCCGTGTTTGCATGTCCCAAATACACAAGGTTTTCATCTTCTTATCCAAGCATCCATTGCGGACAACAATCAATTGAAACTTGCCTGACGGCTAATTGATAGAATTGACGTTCAATTGACCGAGATCATCGATCGACCGCCTTCCAACCAGGGCCGGCAAAACACGTTCAACAACCATCAATAACCGGCACAAGAACCACTTGATGCGGTGCAGTTTTGTTTCTGTGCCGGGCAGCTTGTTTGTAAACTACCCTGCCAAAACTACAAGGCACACATCACAGGCTGCATGCAGACTCAGCTCAACGACCATGCGTCTCCATTTCTCGCTGTTGCGAAGCGTTGAAACCTAACGCCTGCCCCTGTTCGGAAGGGAGTTCTGTCTGGCGTGAAATGGGATTAAGGGGACTAGGTTGGTGGGCAATCGGTTATTGATTTTCTCCGTACATGTGTTTCTTTTGAACGCAAACCTCTCACACTCCTCCGAATGTGGGTCATATGAAATTTCGTTCTAGTGTTCCCGGGGCCGCCTTTATGTTCCAATGTGCAATGTCGTGTGGCTGTGATGATTGATGTAGAGTGGGTTTATCAGGGGTTTATCGATATTCTGGAACAATATCAGATTTTTTTTTAAATTCGTGCAATGTGGGCTAAAAAGAGTTTCAAGGTGCATATATAAGATAAGTTAAGGAATATTTCTATAGCATGAGGTTAAGATGCTACAAATCCAGTTTTTCGTAGGAATTTTAATTTCAAAGTTTTATGGAACTTGTTTAACGAAGCTCATTACGAGCAACAAAGTATTCAACTGGTAATGGAAACCATTCCGTTCCATACTTCCATTTCGAGCGCAGAACTTTTATTGAATTTGCCATTCAAGCCGCTGTTAAAATGTAACCTCCAATGGAAACGAGTCGCGCTCCAGTAGTACCTCCAAGCATCCCGAGATTTATTAGCACAATCACGTCCAATTATTTCCTGCTCCGAGCAACTATTATACTGCCAGCATCTATCTCTCTCTCGCTCCAACACTTTCGCATGGAGCGAATCACGATCGACATGATGTCACGGTTGCCTCCGCCGGACATTCCTGTGGACGTGGCGCCCAGTGTGTGTGTGCGTGAGTGGGGAAAACTGTTTATTATTCTTTGGTCCACCAGGTCGACCACAACGACGACGTGTCCACGACGACAGTGGATGGTCGGTCAGGAGCTGGCAGCTTCTTCGTCAAGCGTTTGTTTAGATTCCCCCCGGGGACCCGGGGGATGTCTATTTTGGAATGTCGATTTCGGCTCTGTCGGTGGACGGTTGGGGGGAAGCGTTTTCCAGCTTGAACAGCTCCACGCGCCTCGCGCAACACGTCCGCTCCGAAGAAAGCATGCGGAATCTTTCTCCCTTCGGCTATCGAACGATATCAGATTCTCGAGCGCTCCAAATTAATCGCTGTTTACAGTGTATTTTTATAGCTCCCCTCTGCTGCCGTACGCCTCGGACGCTGATACTTCATACCGGTTAGGTTGGGAGCTGAAGAAACACGCTCCAATCTAGATCGAGTTTCGCATCACAATGTATAAGAGCCATTCAGCCGGAATGGCTTGTTAGTCACCTTTGCCGGCTGCTTTATCCACTTGGCAGTTATTTAGCATTGAAATCTGGAATGTGAGCGTGATCGCAGGCAAGTCAGAAACGCACCAACACGTTGCATCTTGTGCGTAGGTTTTCATGCAAATGTGCAGGGTGCTTTGACGTATATCGCGAAGGTGTGATCAGTTTCCTTCAACGGACTTGCATGATGTTGCCTGTCCCGCTCGCTCTCTCTCTCTCTATCTCGTGGGATAAATCCATTTGCCACTGCGTTGGCAGCGTTTATTTATCCAACCAATCTATTTGTGCTACCTTGGGAACGTTTTCACGAGCCGTCGTCGTCACTTTAACCAGCCGCAGGTGATGAGATTCTATTTGTTTAACTTAAATCAGTCAATCGGCTTGCGTGTGGTGGCTTACATTTTTTCCTTGCCCATATCGGAATGCAAAGCAGCGAACCGTGTGGGAAATTATTGACTTCATTGTACTACTCGGCACACCGTGTACGGGATAATATTTTCACTGAACCTGTCTGCGGCCATCTTGCCAGCATATGGTATTTACGTTCGACGTCGAGGTTAGCATGCAGCAAGTCTGATAATTAAGCTGCTCATGGTCAGAGTTAATTGTGGATTGTGTATATTATTTTATACCCGAGTCTATCCCCGACATATCTTAAATCATTCCCATCTCTACTGCTTTCGATTTTTTCCGCGAACCCGCGAAGTTCGAAACGCGTTGGTTTGGCAGAGTTCGGCGTTCGAATTTATGACACCAATATTTTGGTGTATCCGCTACCGATGAAATGGAACACATTGTCCGAACCGCCCCGGTCGTAACAGTCTTCCAGGTCCAGGTCCATGTGGTTTGTTTAATCACCATTTAGGTTCTGCTGGGAGCGCGCACGTTGTGGGAAATGTCGGTCATAAGTTTGAAATTCGAAATACTTAACTGTCGTGCTTTGTTTTGGTAATTACTGATAGCATTAGTTAACTAATCAAAAACCAAACCTTGAAAGCAGTACGAAACCATTAGTTTATCAACGTGCGGAGTAGCTTTCCAAGCAAAAGATTACTCTATACTCAGCCTCTATATAGGCGCCATCTGTGTTTTCAACTACAATAAACATCCTTTTTGTTAGGTATATTTGGGATTTCATTGAGCGAATAATTTGTTCCAACGTTGCACACCGTCCAGCGGCCGCTTCATTCTCGGGCTCTATTCAAAGGCTTCATTTCGCCATCATCTCGCGCTCAATTGGGAGAGGATAGTTCCTTTCGTTCGTCTGGTCCACTCTACTCCGCCCGAAGTGAACGCTTTCCAAACCATTGCACTTCCGCTGGTGCACTTTTCAAGCGGTTTTTGCGGTTGTCGCTGCTAATATTTCAATTTTTCTTCTCCTATTTCAGATGCGCAACCACTCGAGTAAACCCCGGCCGAGAGGGACCGTTCATCGATCCGTGTTGTTAGCGCGCGAATAAGAGACCGACAAGCGAGGAGGAGCCGGAGGTTGGATGAGAGGACAAGCTGGAAAGCGAGCCATCTCTTGTCGAATCGGGTGAATTCAAAAAGATAGTGCGCCCGTAGGAGGCACAGCAGAGAGAAAGAAGATAGGTTAAGTGTCTTCCGCGAACGGGGATAGGGAGACGGAGTCTATTCGAGGGGATTAGCGAAGTCCTTATCCGTTCCGTTGCCCACCCGGGGTGGCGAGTCAACATCAGCCTACCCAAACAATAGCTA
>KZ067400.1:60381-65381 GCA_002091845.1 Anopheles cracens | reverse complement strand
ATGTATCTAATTGAATTGTTCAAGAGTGTCGTTTTCGTGTGAATTCGTTTCCATTTGGCTTTAGATTTGCTCAAAATTCTAGATCCTCGGCTTTGCCGCGAACTGCTTTCTATAGTGCTTTTCTTCATTACCATACTTCCAGCGGAAGGAGGCGTCTTACGGCGTATCGGCGACATGGGTGCCGTCATGACCTCGCTCACGCTCGGTCCCATTTCGACCGCCATCGTATCACCCACGATACAGCATCGGAAGTCCGTGTCGCAGCTGATGAAGGAGTACCCGCTTGTGATGGACACCAAGCTGAAGATAATAGAAATCCTCCAGTTCATTCTGGACGTCCGTCTGGACTATCGCATCAGCTGTTTGCTGTCGATATTCAAGCGAGAGTTTGATGAAAACGAGCAAACCGCTGCCAGCGCTAGCATCTCACTGCTTCCGCCCACCGTAATCGTTCCCGAGGCTCCCACAATCGTTCAACCCGGTGTTGGTGGTACCTCTTCCGCAGATTCTTCGCCAACGGTCTCGGTGGTGGTACCTACTGCGGATACAACAGCACAGGACGCTAACAGTAGCACCGGTGGAGACACAATCTCCGAAGTGTCACTGACGCTGAGCAATACAACGACTGAGACAACTACTACGTCCGAATCCACCTCGGAAGGACACGGTACGATGTCGTGCGATAGTACTACGGTGCCCGAGAGCAGCAGTAGTAGCAGCTCAAAACCGGACACGAATCTCCCACCGCCCACCGCCGAGAACATAAACTTGCGTCAGAAAAACATCGATCTCGAGTCGATCGGCTATCAGGCGGAGGGCATCTTCGGCTGCACGGAAGACACCTACAACCCACTCGATCTGGACGGCCAGGGGGGACGCACGTTCCTGCGCGTTCTGCTTCACCTGATCATGCACGAGTATCCGGCGCTGGTGTCCGGTGCACTTCATCTGCTCTTCCGTCACTTTAGCCAACGCCACGAGGTACTGCACGCGTTCCGGCAGGTGCAACTGCTCGTCTCCGACAGCGATGTGGAGTCGTACAAGCAGATCAAATCCGACCTGGACGTGCTACGTCAAAGTGTGGAAAAGTCCGAGCTTTGGGTGTACAAGTCGAAGCAAACGGACGACCTACTGGCCGGCGGTGGGGGCGGTGAAGGTGGCGAAGGAGGCGAAGGAGGAGGAACCGGAGCAAAGGGAGGTAACGAGCAGCGCGAGGGTGGTGGCGGTGCTGCCGGTAGTAAATCGGGCTCCTCCGGCGCCAAGGGCAAACCGGAGCTGGTAAAGCAGGAGTCACAGCTCAACTTTGACCAGGGCCCGGAGCTGAATCCGGAGCAGTCGCTCGAGTACAAAAAGATCCAGCAGATACTGATCCGGATGAACAAGCTGTGCATCACGGCAACCGGTCCGGATGGGTTTGTTAAGCCCCGGAAGCACGAACAGCGCCTGCTGCGCAATGTCGGCGTGCACACGGTCGTGCTGGATCTGCTCCAGATTCCGTACGACGAGAAGGACGACTATCGGATGAACGAGCTGATGCGGTTGGCGCACGAGTTTCTGCAGAACTTTTGCTTGGGCAATCAGCAGAACCAGATTCTGCTGCACAAGCAGCTGGACCTGTTTTTGAACCCGGGGGTAAGTTAAGCTGAACTGAGCATACAACGATGGTTTGCGTTTGATGGTGCGTTAATGCAAATCTTTACAACCAACAGATCCTGGAAGCCGAAACGGTCTGTGCCATCTTCAAGGATAACCTCAACCTCTGCAACGAGGTGAGCGATAAGGTTGTCCAACACTTTGTGCACTGCATCGAGATCCACGGCCGGCACGTCGAGTACTTGAAGTTCCTGCAGACGATCATCAAGGCGGAGAATCAGTTCATACGCAAGTGCCAAGATATGGTGATGCAGGAGCTGGTCAATGCCGGCGAGGAGGTGCTCGTCTTCTACAACGACAAGGGTTCGTTCAACTACTTCGTCGAGCTGATGCGATCGTACAGCGCGGGCACGCTGGCTGATCCGAGCCCGCTTATGTACCACATCGAGCTGGTGAAGCTACTGGCCTGCTGCACGATGGGCAAGAATGTGTACACCGAGATCAAGTGCAACAGTTTGCTCGCGCTGGATGACATCGTGGCCATGATCTCGCACCCGGATTGCATACCGGAGGTGAAGGTGGCGTACGTGGACTTCCTCTGCCACTGCTACATCGACACGGAGGTGGAAGTGAAGGAAATCTACTCGTCCAACCATATGTGGTGCTTGTTCGAGAAGTCTTTCCTGATCGACATCAACAATGTGGTGAAGGGTGGTTCGTTCACCAACCGGCAGCTGGAGAACTACGTGTGCAATGAGGTCATGAACATTCTAACGACCTTCTTCAACAGTCAGTTCTCCGACCAGAGCACCGCACTTCAGGTTAGTAGCAGAAACTGGGTTGTGCGCTTTCAGGTTATTATATGTTGATTTGTATACACACCGAACAAGAAACACGTTCATTTGGAAGAGCCGCGCAGGGAAGATGAATCGCACGGTGCCTGGGAAAAGCAGCTGAATCGACTGATCACAGGCCAGCGCTACCAGATCAAGCGATTGCTGCGCCAGAATAGCTTGAACGAGGTTCGGCTACCGATGCTTAAGAAATTGGTTCTCAGTCAGGCAAGGGATTGTGTGGTTTTGGTTTTTGATTTTGGTACGATCCAATCGCTAGAATTGCTGTGAGAAAATCCTTTACACTGCACGCACACACTGCGTACCAGTCAAGCGTACCTTAGGTACGATTGTTTCCGACAACTTTGGAAACAGCGTACCTTGCTTCGAGCGTACCCCTGCGTACCTCAAATGACAGCTTGGTAGAAAGAGATAGATAGATTATCAAAGTAGGCTAGATCTTTTGGATCACTACACGTTGCGTACCTTGCTGCGTACCGAACCTTCAAAAATCCTATGCAAAATGACAGTTCAGGCTAGGTACGGTACGCAGTGCAGTGTTACGGTCCCTAGTACGGTCCCTACTACTTCGCTCCATTGTTCGGCTTCTTTGACAAAGCATTGCTAGATTTTACATTATCTCTGAAAGCTGTTGATTAAACTGTTGTCTCATCAATTATTTTTTCTTCACAGAAACGTCAGTTAATCTTCGTGAAGATCCTGCAAAACTCCTTCAAGCTAACACAATGCAAGGGCCTGACACCCTCCCAACGATTCAACGTTGAAAACTGCATTCGCACGCTTTCCGAGAAAGCGAAACCACGCGGCATTGCCATCCCGATCGACCTCGAGAACCAGGTGGTGAAGATGTTCAACAAAACCGCCATGCTGTCACGCCAAACTAGCAAATGGCTGCTGGTGACGAAGCAAACCAAGATGGAACGATCGCAGTCGCAGATAATGCGCATGGACCGTAGCATCATCGAGGGCCTGCAGGACATTGTGTCGCTGCTGGAGGACAAACTGAAACCACTGGTCGAAGCGGAACAGTCACTGCTGGTGGACATCCTATACCGGTCGGAGTTGTTGTTCCCACTCAACACAGAATCCCGCAAAAAGTGCGAAACGGGTGATTTCATACGGCATCTCATTAAGCACACGGAGAAGCTTCTCGAAGAAAAGGAGGAGAAGCTGTGCGTGAAGATATTGAAAACACTGAAGGAAATGATGACGATCGATTGCGACTACGGCGACAAGGGTGACCATCTGCGCACGATCCTGTTGAAACGTTACTTTGGGCATGACTTTACACTGCAGGCTCCGGTGGCCGCCCTGCCTGGAGCGGTTGGGCCCGCTGTGCTGCAGCCGGCCAACGTTTCCACCGCTGTCGGTTCGCCGATGGCGAGCGTTTCGCATGGACCCGGTGCGAAATATCTTATACGCGCCGGGAGAACACTGCACGAGGTACAGAACCACCTCGACAAGGAAGGCGCGAGTGATCTGGTGATCGAGCTGGTCATTAAATCAATCAACTCCCCGTCGATCTTTGTCGAGGCGATTGAGCTTGGTATTGCGCTGCTCGAGGGTGGCAATCCCATCATCCAGAAGGGGATGTACAACAAGTTCCTGAGCAACGATCTGAGCCAGTCGTTCTTCAAGGTGTTCTTCGATAAGATGAAGGATGCACAGCAGGAGATCAAGTCGACGGTGACGGTGAACACGTCTGATATGGCCGCGAACAAGGCGAGCGAGAGTAAGGTCGAGGGTAAGGATCTGGATAAGATCGGCCAGCGGAAGAATGTGAACAAGGTGAACGGGATCGTCATTACGGAGGACTTCAAGGAAGAACTGCAGAATGCGGCGCTCATGACGCAGCAGTCGTACATCAATGCGCGCAACCTGGCTGCCACCTCGGACGGGACAGGCTCGGATAATGGGGACGAGAACTCGCTGATGAGCATTGGAAGTTCCGCACTGGAGGACATACTAGCAGAGAAGCTCGAGAAACACAAGGATAAGGACGAGAACAATAAGCTCTCGAACAAGGTGCTGGTGATGCAGCCGATCCTACGCTTCCTGCAGCTACTCTGTGAGAATCACAATCCGGAGCTACAGAACTTGCTGCGCAATCAGAACAACAAAACGAACTACAATCTCGTGTCGGAGACCCTCATGTTCCTGGATTGCATCTGCGGCTCGACCACCGGCGGTCTGGGACTGCTTGGGTTGTACATCAACGAGAACAACGTGTCGCTCATCAATCAAACGTTGGAAACTCTGACCGAGTACTGTCAGGGGCCGTGCCACGACAACCAGAACTGCATTGCGACGCACGAATCGAACGGTCTGGACATCATTACCGCCCTGATTCTGAACGACATCAATCCCCTCGGCAAGAACCGAATGGACTTGGTGTTGGAGTTAAAGAACAACGCCTCGAAACTGCTGCTGGCAATCATGGAGTCGCGCGGCGATAGTGAGAACGCGGAGCGTATCCTGGCGAACATGAATCCCAAACAGCTGGTCGATGTGGCGTGTCGGGCGTACCATCAGGACGAGAACATACTGATGCTG
>KZ067400.1:0-60371 GCA_002091845.1 Anopheles cracens | reverse complement strand
GAACCAGAGTGACGGTAGTGGTGGTGGTGGCGGTGGTAGTGGGGGTAGTGGAACCGGTGGCGGCGGAGGAAGTGATGATGGGTACGGCAGTTTACGGCACGAGCTCGGTGACGATGCGCATGACGATGACGATGTTGGCGTATCGCCGAAGGAAGTCGGACATAACATCTACATCCTGTGCCATCAGCTGGCCCAGCATAATAAGGAGCTAGCCGGGCTGCTGAAGATCGATAGCTACGGTAGCAGTACCGGTGCGGGAAGCTCCAGTCCTGCCAGCATTGTTCCGGTTTTCCCCGGTGCCAATCCGAGCAGTCTCGGCGGAGGATCGCCCAGTGGAAGCAGCAGCAGCAACACCAGCAGCAGTACTACCACTGCTGCGAGCAAAGCGAACAGTAAAACCAATCAGGCCCTGCTGTACTACCAGACGCACACGGCACAGATTGAGATAGTGCGGCATGATCGCACACTGGAGCAGATCGTCTTTCCGATACCGGAGATCTGCGAGTACCTGACGAAGGACACAAAGGTGCGCGTGCTGAACACGGCGGAGCGCGACGACCAGGGCAGCAAGGTGGCGGACTTTTTCGATCGGCACGAGGCGATGTTCAACGAGATGAAGTGGCAGAAGAAGCTGCGTGGTCAACCGGCCCTGTTCTGGGTCAGCAGCTACATGTCGCTGTGGAGCAACATTCTGTTCAATCTGGCCGTGCTGATCAACCTGATTGTGGCGTTTTTCTACCCGTTCGAGAATGTCGTCCCGGGTGAGTTTTCGTTTTTGCTTGAAGCGTTTCGAACAAAATCGTCTTCACGTGTATCTCCTTCATCAAGAATTAGTGCTGGACGCATCGTCACACCAATCCTAACCTAATTCTCTCCTCCCTACAACTAGAACTAAGCTTTCATCTATCATCGCTGATCTGGATCGTGATGCTTGTATCGCTTGCCATCGTCATTACGCTACCGCGCCAGTCGGGCATCAGGACGTTTGTGGTGGCACTCATTTTGCGACTCATCTTTTCCTGCGGTCCCGAACCGACCCTTTGGCTGCTAGGCTGCATTACGGTCATCATGAAGGGTGTGCACATCATCAGCCTGATGGGGAACTACGGTACGCTCGAGAAGCATTTTGTGTCGATCATCACCGACGCCGAGTTGCTGTATCATTTCTTCTATCTGCTGTTCTGCGTGTTCGGTGTGCTGTTGCATCCGTTTTTCTTCTCCATTTTGGTAAGTACAACCATTTTGAGGTTATAAACAGACACTAATTCCATGTTGGAATGTCATCGCAGCTCTTCGATGTGGTTTATCGCGAGGAAACGCTACTGAACGTGATCCGCTCGGTCACGAGAAACGGGCGTTCGATCATCTTAACCGCCGTGCTGGCCCTGATTCTCGTCTACATGTTCTCCATCATCGGGTACATGTTCTTCCGCGATGACTTTCTGGTACCGGTTGATGAGGAATATAGCTCACCGGCCATAAATGGCGGTGAAGGAAGCGATTGCACTGGAGAACCGTCCGTCAGCCACATGGTGCCGCCGGACGTGGTGGAGCAGGTCGTACAGCAGACCTGTTCCAGTCTTCCCGGTACCGGCGGCAGTGAGCTTGCCGAGTCGAACGACGAAATGAAGGAGCGCGGGTGCGACTCGATGATCATGTGCATCATCACCACGCTCAACCAGGGCTTGCGGAATGGCGGCGGAATTGGCGACATTCTGCGGGCGCCGAGCCGCAAGGAGACACTGTTCGTACCGCGTGTCATCTACGATCTGCTGTTCTTCTTCATCGTCATCATTATCGTGCTGAATCTCATCTTCGGTGTCATCATCGACACGTTCGCCGATCTCAGAAGCGAGAAGCAGCAGAAGGAGCTGATCCTGAAGAACACCTGCTTCGTGTGCGGACTGAACCGGTCCGCGTTCGACAACAAAACCGTCAGCTTCGAGGAGCACATCAAGAACGAGCACAACATGTGGCACTATCTGTACTTTATCGTGCTGGTGAAGGTGAAGGACCCGACCGAGTTCACCGGCCCGGAGAGCTACGTGCACGCGATGGTTAAGGCCAACATCCAAGATTGGTTCCCGCGACTGCGGGCCATGTCGCTGGCAGCCGTCGACGGCGACGGCGAGCAGATCGAGCTGCGCAGCCTGAAAACGCTGCTCGAAACGAACCACATTGCGGTGCGCGAGCTGATGACGCAGATCATGGAGCTGGAGAATAAGGTGGGCACGCAAATTGTGGATTTATGCGCTACTTGAAACCATCGCTTACACCATCGTATTTTTCCCATGTTTTTAGATGACGGAACAGCGCAAACAGCGGCAGCGGCACGCACTGCTCAACCCGACAACGTCCACCTCGTACCAGTTCTACCCACAGCTCTGATGCTCATCGTCCGTCCTGCTCGGCGAGGAAGGCCGTAGGAAACTGGCCTAAGATGCCACACAAACACACTGGTTCGAGTCCCTCCGTGAGGAATTGAGAAAGCTGATTTGTGATAGGCTCAGCGTTGTTTTGTTCCAGTTCGGTTTGGTCGGCGACGTGAGTTGAGCGCCCGATTTTTGAGCGAAATTCAGCCGAAAATGGTGCATTCCACGAGGGCATTTTCGAATGCGTTTCCTACTTCTTCTCAGTGTACACATACACACACAAAACAAAAACCAAACGAACGACAAATTAGTGACACTAATTTTACAGAACGTTTTTTTGTTGTTTCTTGTGGATATTATTTGTATTTTCATCCATTAGCTAAAGTGAGAGTGAAGGAAAAAAAAACAAACCCACACGTACATACGCGCATAATCCAAAGCTTTCGTAAGTGAGTGTGTGTACGTGTGCGGTGCGTGATTGTCGGTGCATTTTTAATCAAAACCGGTGCAAATGGCAATTTGTTCCGCAAAAAAACTAGGCTATACGACGAACAATTAATGTGCGAAAAGAATATTTACTTTACACGTTCCACGGCAACGAAGGAGAAGCTGAGCGTGATTGCGAACGGCAGGACTTGCAATAAAAAGTCATACTGTGGCGAACGGTATGTGTTTAAGTTGATTTACTGATTTACTTTATGTTTATATTTGTTTGTTTTATTTCATTATTTCAGCAGACTTGTGAGAGTGGATTTTTTTTTAAATTATACTTTTGTGATTTTTATTTCGGTTTTTGGTTAGCTTCTCTAGACACTTATTCTGGGCCACACGGTGTAGCGCGTTTCCTTCCGGTCAGAGAGTAGCTGGTCCTACTCTGGTAGATAGTAGATAAGCTAGAATGATGATTGTGGCTGCAAAGTACGTACGCAAAATGGGCGACAAACGTTACGATGCCCTGCCGTAAGCACTGTGTAGTTTCCGTAGACGATTGTAAGCTGGCTTTCGATCGAAGAAGTGACGTAGTAGACGAAGTAGGCCCTACCCCTTTCGTACCGTACTGGTGTGTCAATTGTAAACGCTAGCTCACGTAGTTTAGCCGTGCGGAAGAACAGCCAATGAAGCTGGTGGATTGCTGTTGTAGTAGAAAAGGGAGTAGAATGCAGTACGCGAAACGTACGAAGCCTCAGACGAGACAGTAGTGTCCGTGTTGTGCAGAGCATTCGAGGATACCGGACGCGTGGAAAAACTGCCTCATTTTTTACTAACAAACACACTGCGGCGTAGCCAAAACGAGCAACACGATCGACCTTTTCTCAGAACTCACGGTCGTTGCGTATAAAGCCACAACTGCACGCACTCATCCCTTCGCGTTAGCTCATCAAGACATTGTTTTATTTTGAGCGGGAAAAGATTAATAGCACACCTCGGAGCCTCTTGAATAGCACCTAAGCAAACCGCCGGAAAGTCCACAGGAGAATTTAAAAAAAAAAACAATATAGACAGCGAGTAAAGCCTCTCCTAGCTTAATCAACGATCTGTATTTGTATACACACTCCAATTCGGCACATGCAAGCGCGAAAGGTAATAGCATTCAAATAATGATTTACGTCGTTTGACTATTTTTCTTGCGACGGAACAGAAAGAAAAGTATTATTAAGGACTTATAAGAGGAAATTGTATTATAAATAGAAAATTGCACCAGGTAAGCGAACGCGTTCGGATATGTTCGGAAAGCACACGAATTACGACAACGTTCACGGTTCGCTACGCGATTGTTTTTTTGTTTTGTTTAGAGGAAGAAGCAAAAGTTGTTTTCCTGTGTTTAATCACCGTTTGTCTTTTTGCTGTTGTTACTTTTTGCTTTGTTTAGTGGATCCTGCACCGTACGTCGGTCACTGTTAGACAACTACACTGCGCACATCGGGCATGTAGTAAGAATCATCTGCAACTATGAGCGGAATAGAGTGGAATAGTGCGTTTTGTTTAATAAAAAAGAACCCGCTCCATTGCTGCTAGTTTTTTTCTACTGGGTAAGGACTCGTCGCAGGAGAGAGTGTTGTGTATGTGTATGTATGGCTGCGTATGTGTGTGGAAAAATGCACAGTTGCTTACTGCTAGCCTTCACTACACGCTTTACTACCCTATGCTAGAGCGTCGGAGCTACAAGTGTGTCCAGCCACGCTCTTAACCGTAAGGTAGAAATATCTTCTGTTCCTCATAGCTTCCCGACGCTCCGACACCCTCCGGGAAAGCAACGCAGTTTTGCCCCGGAAAAGCATCTTCGCTCGTTTGGCCACGCATTTTCGGTTTTGTTCGTTTGTATCTGTAATCTATCATGATTTTTATTTCGGTTTTTGGTTAGCTTCTCTAGACACTTATTCTGGGCCACACGGTGTAGCGCGTTTCCTTCCGGTCAGAGAGTAGCTGGTCCTACTCTGGTAGATAGTAGATAAGCTAGAATGATGATTGTGGCTGCAAAATACGTACGCAAAATGGGCGACAAACGTTGCGATTCTCTGCCGTAAGCACTGTGTAGTTTCCGTAGACGATTGTAAGCTGGCTTTCGATCGAAGATGTGACGTAGTAGACGAAGTAGGCCCTACCCCTTTCGTACCGTACTGGTGTGTCAATTGTAAACGCTAGCTCACGTAGTTTAGCCGTGCGGAAGAACAGCTAATGAAGCTGGTGGATTGCTGTTATAGTAGAAAAGGGAGTAGAATGCAGTACGCGAAACGTACGAAGCCTCAGACGGGACAGTAGTGTCCGAGTTGTGCAGAGCATTCGAGGATACCGGACGCGTGGAAAAACTGCCTCATTTTTTACTAACAAACACACTGCGGCGTAGCCAAAACGAGCAACACGATCGACCTTTTCTCAGAACTCACGGTCGTTGCGTATAAAGCCACAACTGCACGCACTCATCCCTTCGCGTTAGCTCATCAAGACATTGTTTTATTTTGAGCGGGAAAAGATTAATAGCACACCTCGGAGCCTCTTGAATAGCACCTAAGCAAACCGCCGGAAAGTCCACAGGAGAATTTAAAAAAAAAAACAATATAGACAGCGAGTAAAGCCTCTCCTAGCTTAATCAACGATCTGTATTTGTATACACACTCCAATTCGGCACATGCAAGCGCGAAAGGTAATAGCACTTATCGCACACATACTAGAGAAGCACAGGGTACAGTTTAACCTAGCTTGGTTGATTAATTTCGCTCGAGAACGTTGGATACGTCCAGCAGCTAGGCAGATTCAAAGTTATAAACCGAGCTTCTTTAATCAGGTTTCTTTCATTTGGTTTTCATTACTTTTGATCTCGATGCTAGCCTATTGTAGCAGTGCAAAGTATTGTATCCAACTATTAGTCCAAAACGCTCCAAACATTAGATGTTTTCGGTTCGTTCGTTCGGCTTCTTAAAGAACATGCAACGTTTCCGATCGAGTTCCGTGGTTCCCCCTTGAAGAGCTTCAAAGCGTCTACAGAGCTTCTACTTGTCATAGCTAATCACTAATGTCGCTTTGTCCGGGATAGGTTGGGTAGACCGTATGTCACGCAGAAGATGCCGAGTACGCATACACACGCCAGAAATATCCTCGCCCCCGTTGTCGTCGTCGTCGTCGTTGTCGTGATAGTCGTTTTTGCCTTTTCATCGCCCGCATTCGCTGTAAACTTCAGGACGGTCGTGTAAAAAAAAAACAATAAAACAGTACATTCCTTCCGCAAAACTCTCGTCCTGTATCAAGCGCGTGGTGTGAATTTGCAAGCAAATGTTAATCACTTTTGTGTTGTTTATCCTCCCGGCATGCAACGGGGGCGGGAGCGCAGGACTTGTAGCCCTCTCACACCACGCGCTTGATACAGGACGAGAGTTTTGCGGAAGGAATGTACTGTTTTCTTGTGTTTTTTTTTTATACACGACCGTCCTGAAGTTTACAGCGAATGCGGGCGATGAAAAGGCAAAAACGACTATCACGACGACAACGACGACGACGACAACGGGGACGAGGATAATTCTGGTGTGTGTATGCGTACTCGGCAGCTTCTGCGTGACGTCTCGTCCTGTATCAAGCGCGTGGTGTGAGAGGGCTACAAGTCCTGCGCTCCCGCCCCCGTTGCATGCCGGGAGGATAAACAACACAAAAGTGATTAACATTTGCTTGCAAAGCACGTGATAGATTACAGATACAAACGAACAAAACCGAAAATGCGTGGTCAAACGAGCGAAGATGCTTTGCCGGGGCAAAACTGCGTTGCTTTCCCGGAGGGCGTCAAAGCGTCGGGAAGCTATGAGGAACAGAAGATATTTCTACCTTACGGTTAAGAGCGTGGCTGGACACACTTGTAGCTCCGACGCTCTAGCATAGGGTAGTAAAGCGTTTAGTGAAGGCTAGCAGTAAGCAACTGTGCATTTTTCCACACACATACGCAGACAAAGAAACCTGATTAAAGAAGCTCGGTTTATAACTTTGAATCTGCCTAGCTGCTGGACGTATCCAACGTTCTCGAGCGAAATTAATCAACCAAGCTAGGTTAAACTGTACCCTGTGCTTCTCTAGTATGTGTGCGATAAGTCCTATTACCTTTCGCGCTTGCATGTGCCGAATTGGAGTGTGTATACAAATACAGATCGTTGATTAAGCAAGGAGAGGCTTTACTCGCTGTCTATGTTGTATTTTTTATAAAATTCTCCTGTGGACTTTCCGGCGGTTTGCTTAGGTGCTATTCAAGAGGCTCCGAGGTGTGCTAGTAATCTTTTCTCGCTAAAAAAACAATGTCTTGATGAGCTAACGCGAAGGGATGAGTGCGTGCAGCTGTGGCTTTATACGCAACGACCGTGAGTTCTGAGTAAAGGTCGATCGTGTTGCTCGTTTTGGCTACGCCGCAGTGTGTTTGTTAGTAAAAAATGAGGCAGTTTTTCCACGCGTCCGGTATCCTCGAATGCTCTGCACAACTCGGACACTACTGTCCCGTCTGAGGCTTCGTACGCTTCGCGTACTGCATTCTACTCCCTTTTCTACTATAACAGCAATCCACCAGCTTCATTACCTTTCAGGAGGTTCCAGGAGGTTGTGTGTTTAGTTTGATTTCGCTCATTTCTTTTATCACGTGGCAACAGGGTTGTAAGTAGTTTAATGTTTTACTTGTTTTTGTTTTATCTACTATTACATTCTATAACGCAGTTTTTTGTTTGTTTGTTTTGTCACTAGACATCGTGCTGGTTCGCTAAACAGCTGCTGCTAAGAACGGGAACAGCGAACGGTGCTGTAAGAAACAACTAGAGAGATATGTTCTCACTACTATGAAAGTCCTAAAAACAGATGTTGAAGAGAGAAGCATAGCAGTGCCTTGCAATTTGCGACCTTTTGTTTAACTACTTTGTTTGCTATTAAAATATGTAAACATCTTCAACATACATAGAAGTACGAGAGCGGGTAAGTAACAAAGGACAAAAGGAACTAACAACATGATTAAAATGAAACAATGATAGAGTTACAACATACGAAACGAAGTCATGCTTACGTACAGGAGACAAGCATGCGGAGTAACCGAAACCGCGCATAACAATATCACAAAAGGGATGGTAGAAGACGTTGAAGAGAACCGACAACATAGCAATCATAGCAATCGTAGTAACCATTTGTTTGTAGAGTTCCAAATCTTTGTTAACACTTCAGAGAATCAGTTTGTTTTACAAAGAATCAGCAAGAGATTGCAACAGTTTTTTTGTCTCTTCCTCAAAGTGCGATACATTTTAAACGATTGCACATTTGCCACTAGTGTTGGGTGCATATAAATAATCCTAGGAAATATAGTATGTGATTCGTTGCTTCCGTTGTGGTGCTGCTCTCCGTTTAGGTTGCGTTTTATATAAGATTGCTTTCTTAAACATTCGCCCAGAGCACGGGTTCGTTCTCTGGGTTACTTATTCTAGTGTTGGATACCATTTACATTGGCTATTAAATTAAATAAAACAGGCAGCATCATCGAGAAAGGATAAAAGGGCAGAGGGTTTTCACAATCACAATTATTGTCAGAAAGTGGGTTCGAGTGTCAGAGTTTCGGGGCATTTGAAATGGGTTTCGATGTTTCGAAGCTCTCTAGAGTGAATCAGTCTGTTACAGTTTGTTATGGAAGAAGACAATTACACGCGTTTTGGTGGGAGATTCGAGAAAGTGGGTGTGCTGAAAAGTGAGGTTAGTTTAGGTTTACTTTGCAGACTAAGTGCTGCCAGGAATGCGGTAGAATGCGTGCATGAACGACAAATCACAAACATTTGAGTGCCAATCGAGAGAAATCATACTGCTTTTTCTAAACTACGTGAGCTAGCGTTTACAATTGACACACCAGTACGGTACGAAAGGGGTAGGGCCTACTTCGTCTACTACGTCACATCTTCGATCGAAAGCCAGCTTACAATCGTCTACGGAAACTACACAGTGCTTACGGCAGAGAATCGCAACGTTTGTCGCCCATTTTGCGTACGTATTTTGCAGCCACAATCATCATTCTAGCTTATCTACTATCTACCAGAGTAGGACCAGCTACTCTCTGACCGGAAGGAAACGCGCTACACCGTGTGGCCCAGAATAAGTGTCTAGAGAAGCTAACCAAAAACCGAAATAAAAATCACAAAAGTATAATTTAAAAAAAAATCCACTCTCACAAGTCTGCTGAAATAATGAAATAAAACAAACAAATATAAACATAAAGTAAATCAGTAAATCAACTTAAACACATACCGTTCGCCACAGTATGACTTTTTATTGCAAGTCCTGCCGTTCGCAATCACGCTCAGCTTCTCCTTCGTTGCCGTGGAACGTGTAAAGTAAATATTCTTTTCGCACATTAATTGTTCGTCGTATAGCCTAGTTTTTTTTGTGGAACAAATTGCCATTTGCACCGGTTTTGATTAAAAATGCACCGACAATCACGCACCGCACACGTACACACACTCACTTACGAAAGCTTTGGATTATGCGCGTATGTACGTGTGGGTTTGTTTTTTTTTCCTTCACTCTCACTTTAGCTAATGGATGAAAATACAAATAATATCCACGAGAAACAATAAAAAAAGGTTCTGTAAAATTAGTGTTACTAATTTGTCGTACGTTTGGTTTTTGTTTTGTGTATGTGTATGTGTACACTGAGAAGAAGTAGGAAACGCATTCGAAAATACCCTCGTGGAATGCACCATTTTCGGCTGAATTTCGCTCAAAAATCGGGCGCTCAACTCACGTCGCCGACCTAGTGGGAGTGAATTACTCACTCAGGTGAGGAAGTGATAGAAAATAATATACTTTCTCTGATCGAGTTCCCGAGCCGCGGGCTACTCGAAGCGTAATGCTGATTGGCTGCACTCTCGGGCTTTCCGGGCACCATTAGGAAAAGCCACCTACAGGTTAACTCACGCTAGATTCATGTCCTTCTTCTACCCAGCTCGTCTGTGGCACCAATATCAAGCTTGCGTCCGCACACGCGTCCCGCTGCAGGGGACGAGCGTACACGCGCTTAAAGGGTTACTTAACATTTAAAAAAGTTTCTTACTCGTCTTACTCGACGGACCCGTGTGTATGTGTGTGTGTTCTTTTGCTACGATAAATGTGTATGGGTGATGCATGTTGAGGGGCTGAAGCAGTAGCGGTTCCAAATGACCGATTGGCATTCTTCACGATTCTTCGCGCGTCGTCACTAGCGAGTGGAGTCGTCAATAGCCGTCCAACGGTGGCTTTCCGCAAGCCCTGGTTGAGCGTGGTGATGATGCACATGATCATCGAGTCGCACCCGCGCTCCTTCATTTCGTCGTTCGACTCGGCAAGCTCACTGCCGCCGGTACCGGGAAGACTGGAACAGGTCTGCTGTACGACCTGCTCCACCACGTCCGGCGGCACCATGTGGCTGACGGACGGTTCTCCAGTGCAATCGCTTCCTTCACCGCCATTTATGGCCGGTGAGCTATATTCCTCATCAACCGGTACCAGAAAGTCATCGCGGAAGAACATGTACCCGATGATGGAGAACATGTAGACGAGAATCAGGGCCAGCACGGCGGTTAAGATGATCGAACGCCCGTTTCTCGTGACCGAGCGGATCACGTTCAGTAGCGTTTCCTCGCGATAAACCACATCGAAGAGCTGCGATGACATTCCAACATGGAATTAGTGTCTGTTTATAACCTCAAGCTTTTATCTCATTGCGAGTGATGTCTCAGATAGTTAGGGATAGCTCCCTTCTCTTACCTAACTGTACTAGCCACTTCTTCACTTTGCTACGTGTTTCGTCGCGCCTTTCAGGAGGTTCCAGGAGGTTGTGTGTTTAGTTTGATTTCGCTCATTTCTTTTATCACGTGGCAACAGGGTTGTAAGTAGTTTAATGTTTTACTTGTTTTTGTTTTATCTACTATTACATTCTATAACGCAGTTTTTTGTTTGTTTGTTTTGTCACTAGACATCGTGCTGGTTCGCTAAACAGCTGCTGCTAAGAACGGGAACAGCGAACGGTGCTGTAAGAAACAACTAGAGAGATATGTTCTCACTACTATGAAAGTCCTAAAAACAGATGTTGAAGAGAGAAGCATAGCAGTGCCTTGCAATTTGCGACCTTTTGTTTAACTACTTTGTTTGCTATTAAAATATGTAAACATCTTCAACATACATAGAAGTACGAGAGCGGGTAAGTAACAAAGGACAAAAGGAACTAACAACATGATTAAAATGAAACAATGATAGAGTTACAACATACGAAACGAAGTCATGCTTACGTACAGGAGACAAGCATGCGGAGTAACCGAAACCGCGCATAACAATATCACAAAAGGGATGGTAGAAGACGTTGAAGAGAACCGACAACATAGCAATCATAGCAATCGTAGTAACCATTTGTTTGTAGAGTTCCAAATCTTTGTTAACACTTCAGAGAATCAGTTTGTTTTACAAAGAATCAGCAAGAGATTGCAACAGTTTTTTTGTCTCTTCCTCAAAGTGCGATACATTTTAAACGATTGCACATTTGCCACTAGTGTTGGGTGCATATAAATAATCCTAGGAAATATAGTATGTGATTCGTTGCTTCCGTTGTGGTGCTGCTCTCCGTTTAGGTTGCGTTTTATATAAGATTGCTTTCTTAAACATTCGCCCAGAGCACGGGTTCGTTCTCTGGGTTACTTATTCTAGTGTTGGATACCATTTACATTGGCTATTAAATTAAATAAAACAGGCAGCATCATCGAGAAAGGATAAAAGGGCAGAGGGTTTTCACAATCACAATTATTGTCAGAAAGTGGGTTCGAGTGTCAGAGTTTCGGGGCATTTGAAATGGGTTTCGATGTTTCGAAGCTCTCTAGAGTGAATCAGTCTGTTACAGTTTGTTATGGAAGAAGACAATTACACGCGTTTTGGTGGGAGATTCGAGAAAGTGGGTGTGCTGAAAAGTGAGGTTAGTTTAGGTTTACTTTGCAGACTAAGTGCTGCCAGGAATGCGGTAGAATGCGTGCATGAACGACAAATCACAAACATTTGAGTGCCAATCGAGAGAAATCATACTGCTTTTTTGCAAACACTTTTTTCCTTGCGCTTCTGCCGGATTTGGCTACGAACAGTGATAACAATTAACACATGTTGAGGATTCGAACATGAACGCCTCAAGTTGAAGCGTTTTTCATTACCTAAGAAGATAGAGCGGGAATAGCCTGAAGAAGCGATGGCGGAGTTTTGCGCTGGATTAGATAAGGTGAGAGTTTTTTTTAAATTATATCATAAATAATGCGTAATTTACTTTCTATCGAACATCTGCCCGGGCAAATTGCTTTTAACATTCACGCGCAACAGGACAGGATACACGATTTCACAGTTTTTAAATGCTCTATTCAAAAAGAGGATCCTCGCCGCCCTCCATAGAACATCGGGGGTAAACACAGTTAATAGATAGTAGTTAAACTTTTAACAATTAAACGAACAAAAAAAACACTAACTTATACTAGAACTCCGCCCTGTGTAAAAAAGAATTACCTAACAGAGATTAAATTGAATCAAACCGAACTGGAACAAAACAACGCTGAGCCTATCACAAATCAGCTTTCTCAATTCCTCACGGAGGGACTCGAACCAGTGTGTTTGTGTGGCATCTTAGGCCAGTTTCCTACGGCCTTCCTCGCCGAGCAGGACGGACGATGAGCATCAGAGCTGTGGGTAGAACTGGTACGAGGTGGACGTTGTCGGGTTGAGCAGTGCGTGCCGCTGCCGCTGTTTGCGCTGTTCCGTCATCTAAAAACATGGGAAAAATACGATGGTGTAAGCGATGGTTTCAAGTAGCGCATAAATCCACAATTTGCGTGCCCACCTTATTCTCCAGCTCCATGATCTGCGTCATCAGCTCGCGCACCGCAATGTGGTTCGTTTCGAGCAGCGTTTTCAGGCTGCGCAGCTCGATCTGCTCGCCGTCGCCGTCGACGGCTGCCAGCGACATGGCCCGCAGTCGCGGGAACCAATCTTGGATGTTGGCCTTAACCATCGCGTGCACGTAGCTCTCCGGGCCGCCCGGAGAGCTACGTGCACGCGATGGTTAAGGCCAACATCCAAGATTGGTTCCCGCGACTGCGGGCCATGTCGCTGGCAGCCGTCGACGGCGACGGCGAGCAGATCGAGCTGCGCAGCCTGAAAACGCTGCTCGAAACGAACCACATTGCGGTGCGCGAGCTGATGACGCAGATCATGGAGCTGGAGAATAAGGTGGGCACGCAAATTGTGGATTTATGCGCTACTTGAAACCATCGCTTACACCATCGTATTTTTCCCATGTTTTTAGATGACGGAACAGCGCAAACAGCGGCAGCGGCACGCACTGCTCAACCCGACAACGTCCACCTCGTACCAGTTCTACCCACAGCTCTGATGCTCATCGTCCGTCCTGCTCGGCGAGGAAGGCCGTAGGAAACTGGCCTAAGATGCCACACAAACACACTGGTTCGAGTCCCTCCGTGAGGAATTGAGAAAGCTGATTTGTGATAGGCTCAGCGTTGTTTTGTTCCAGTTCGGTTTGATTCAATTTAATCTCTGTTAGGTAATTCTTTTTTACACAGGGCGGAGTTCTAGTATAAGTTAGTGTTTTTTTTTGTTCGTTTAATTGTTAAAAGTTTAACTACTATCTATTAACTGTGTTTACCCCCGATGTTCTATGGAGGGCGGCGAGGATCCTCTTTTTGAATAGAGCATTTAAAAACTGTGAAATCGTGTATCCTGTCCTGTTGCGCGTGAATGTTAAAAGCAATTTGCCCGGGCAGATGTTCGATAGAAAGTAAATTACGCATTATTTATGATATAATTTAAAAAAATCATCATCGACACGTTCGCCGATCTCAGAAGCGAGAAGCAGCAGAAGGAGCTGATCCTGAAGAACACCTGCTTCGTGTGCGGGCTGAATCGGTCCGCGTTCGACAACAAAACCGTCAGCTTCGAGGAGCACATCAAGAATGAGCACAATATGTGGCACTATCTGTACTTTATCGTGCTGGTGAAGGTGAAGGACCCGACCGAGTTCACGGGCCCGGAGAGCTACGTGCACGCGATGGTTAAGGCCAACATCCAAGATTGGTTCCCGCGACTGCGGGCCATGTCGCTGGCGGCCGTCGACGGCGACGGCGAGCAGATCGAGCTGCGCAGCCTGAAAACGCTGCTCGAAACGAACCACATTGCGGTGCGCGAGGCCACGCATTTTCGGTTTTGTTCGTTTGTATCTGTAATCTATCACGTGCTTTGCAAGCAAATGTTAATCACTTTTGTGTTGTTTATCCTCCCGGCATGCAACGGGGGCGGGAGCGCAGGACTTGTAGCCCTCTACTTACAACCCTGTTGCCACGTGATAAAAGAAATGAGCGAAATCAAACTAAACACACAACCTCCTGGAACCTCCTGAAAGGCGCGACGAAACACGTAGCAAAGTGAAGAAGTGGCTAGTACAGTTAGGTAAGAGAAGGGAGCTATCCCTAACTATCTGAGACATCACTCGCAATGAGATAAAAGCTCATGATTTAGAACCGGCAGTGGAAAGAGGGCACCAGTTGTTGGTGAAATAGATATGAAGCAATTGGTGTACGGTACACGGCAACTACTCCTTTATCTACTTCATTAAACACATTGGTTCGTTGTAATGTGCAAAACAAACAGCATTCAAATAATGATTTACGTCGTTTGACTATTTTTCTTGCGACGGAACAGAAAGAAAAGTATTATTAAGGACTTATAAGAGGAAATTGTATTATAAATAGAAAATTGCACCAGGTAAGCGAACGCGTTCGGATATGTTCGGAAAGCACACGAATTACGACAACGTTCACGGTTCGCTACGCGATTGTTTTTTTGTTTTGTTTAGAGGAAGAAGCAAAAGTTGTTTTCCTGTGTTTAATCACCGTTTGTCTTTTTGTTGTTGTTACTTTTTGCTTTGTTTAGTGGATCCTGCACCGTACGTCGGTCACTGTTAGACAACTACACTGCGCACATCGGGCATGTAGTAAGAATCATCTGCAACTATGAGCGGAATAGAGTGGAATAGTGCGTTTTGTTTAATAAAAAAGAACCCGCTCCATTGCTGCTAGTTTTTTTCTACTGGGTAAGGACTCGTCGCAGGAGAGAGTGTTGTGTATGTGTATAATGAAATAAAACAAACAAATATAAACATAAAGTAAATCAGTAAATCAACTTAAACACATACCGTTCGCCACAGTATGACTTTTTATTGCAAGTCCTGCCGTTCGCAATCACGCTCAGCTTCTCCTTCGTTGCCGTGGAACGTGTAAAGTAAATATTCTTTTCGCACATTAATTGTTCGTCGTATAGCCTAGTTTTTTTTGTGGAACAAATTGCCATTTGCACCGGTTTTGATTAAAAATGCACCGACAATCACGCACCGCACACGTACACACACTCACTTACGAAAGCTTTGGATTATGCGCGTATGTACGTGTGGGTTTGTTTTTTTTTCCTTCACTCTCACTTTAGCTAATGGATGAAAATACAAATAATATCCACAAGAAACAACAAAAAAACGTTCTGTAAAATTAGTGTCACTAATTTGTCGTTCGTTTGGTTTTTGTTTTGTGTGTGTATGTGTACACTGAGAAGAAGTAGGAAACGCATTCGAAAATGCCCTCGTGGAATGCACCATTTTCGGCTGAATTTCGCTCAAAAATCGGGCGCTCAACTCACGTCGCCGACTTAGTGGGAGTGAATTACTCACTCAGGTGAGGAAGTGATAGAAAATAATATACTTTCTCTGATCGAGTTCCCGAGCCGCGGGCTACTCGAAGCGTAATGCTGATTGGCTGCACTCTCGGGCTTTCCGGGCACCATTAGGAAAAGCCACCTACAGGTTAACTCACGCTAGATTCATGTCCTTCTTCTACCCAGCTCGTCTGTGGCACCAATATCAAGCTTGCGTCCGCACACGCGTCCCGCTGCAGGGGACGAGCGTACACGCGCTTAAAGGGTTACTTAACATTTAAAAAAGTTTCTTACTCGTCTTACTCGACGGACCCGTGTGTATGTGTGTGTGTTCTTTTGCTACGATAAATGTGTATGGGTGATGCATGTTGAGGGGTTGAAGCAGTAGCGGTTCCAAAATGACCGATTGGCATTCTTCACGATTCTTCGCGCGTCGTCACTAGCGAGTGGAGTCGTCAATAGCCGTCCAACGGTGGCTTAAACTACGTGAGCTAGCGTTTACAATTGACACACCAGTACGGTACGAAAGGGGTAGGGCCTACTTCGTCTACTACGTCACTTCTTCGATCGAAAGCCAGCTTACAATCGTCTACGGAAACTACACAGTGCTTACGGCAGGGCATCGTAACGTTTGTCGCCCATTTTGCGTACGTACTTTGCAGCCACAATCATCATTCTAGCTTATCTACTATCTACCAGAGTAGGACCAGCTACTCTCTGACCGGAAGGAAACGCGATACGGTCTACCCAACCTATCCCGGACAAAGCGACATTAGTGATTAGCTATGACAAGTAGAAGCTCTGTAGACGCTTTGAAGCTCTTCAAGGGGGAACCACGGAACTCGATCGGAAACGTTGCATGTTCTTTAAGAAGCCGAACGAACGAACCGAAAACATCTAATGTTTGGAGCGTTTTGGACTAATAGTTGGATACAATACTTTGCACTGCTACAATAGGCTAGCATCGAGATCAAAAGTAATGAAAACCAAATGAAAGAAACCTGATTAAAGAAGCTCGGTTTATAACTTTGAATCTGCCTAGCTGCTGGACGTATCCAACGTTCTCGAGCGAAATTAATCAACCAAGCTAGGTTAAACTGTACCCTGTGCTTCTCTAGTATGTGTGCGATAAGTGAAATGACCGATTGGCATTCTTCACGATTCTTCGCGCGTCGTCACTAGCGAGTGGAGTCGTCAATAGCCGTCCAACGGTGGCTACCGTTGCAGCAAATATTATGTGTAGATCTGGAAGATGATCAGGATGCTGAGAATCGTGCAGATGAAGCAGATGAGCACCGGCAGGATGACAATGAAGCGGAGCGATCTGTAAACGTCACAAAAACAGAGCCATTATAACGTTGTTAAACATGAGCATCGTTTTTGGTGGGAAATATTTTAGGGACTGTTTGAAAGATCCTTTCAAAGCCCATTTAAATCCATAACTCTTACCTCCACGGGCCGTCGGCTGGATGTCAAAGATCACCGGCATCGTGTTCCGGATCGAGTTGGTTGACCGAGTTGGCGTTCGACTGGAAGAGACTCGTGCTGACCGCGTCCTGCTGATCGTTACCGGCAGCAGAGGCAGCAGTCGACTGGCCGCCGCCCTTGCCGGACGCCTGGATGGCCGATTTGGCCGTCGCTGCCGATCGTTTCGATTTCCCTAGTAGCCAAGAAAACACTGTTCCCAGTACGGCGATTCGAACGTACGGATGGATGTATGGATGAAGCGTGTACGTGCGGTGACCATAATGGCGATGGCGAGTGTTTCATGATGAATACAAAAACGGTATGGATATCGCATAAATAATAGCGGGAGCGATGACAAAAAGGAAACGAAAAAAGGAAGAATGGAAAACGAAACGAAAATAAACAGAAAAAACACAAATTAGGAAAAACGAACGACTAGCGCTTGGTGCGGTGTGTACAAATAAAATAAAACCCTAGCATGCGTTACATACGCGTGTGATGTTTCGCATTTGCTTTCGCGTTAAGAAAAAAAGAAAACAAAGGTAGAAATCGTGCCAGCGGATGTCGCATCTGCATGCCGGTATGAGGTATGACCACAACCTACCTCCCGAGAAGCACAGACACCCCTTGTCGTCTGCGGTGCAGTCTTTTTTGCCACTGTTCAGCTCCCGGCTGAGCTCGTTCATGCAGCGCTGATAGTAGTCGTAGTCCTTCAGATACCAGACCGGCGGCCAGCGGTGCTCGCGCAGGTAGTCCTGATTGTCCGGGTGGAGGCCCTTCAGGCTGCGCGGCGACAGCCGGCAGATGCTGTTGTAGTTGACGCACAGATACGACATGCACCATTCCGCCAGCTGATGGGCGTTGTGGAGCTGGAAGATGAGATGGAGAACGGCTGAGGTTAGTGTCCGTTTCGCGCACACCTGAAATCACGTTCACACCTTCACCGGCTCCAGCAGCCGCAGACAGTGCTCGACCGCTTCGCTCGTTTCGTTCTGTGACATCCGCAGTAGATCCTCGATCACGCGGCACTCGACTAAATTCAGCAGCCGGGGCAAACAGAGCCGATTGGCGAGCTCCAGCAAGTTGAGACACTTGTCCGCCGAGATCGGCGGTATCTCGTCGGTGTACAGATAGCACAGCAGCTTGTGGAAGGTGTATTCCGTCACACCGGGAAGTACGATCTGTTCGAACAACACAACGAAGGTAAGCTTGGCTTACATATATGCAAACGCCGGCTTGCAGACACACAATACATACCAAGTTGGCGTGCGCCTCGCGGAAGTCACCGTTCAGCATCGCCTTCATCACATCACAGCGCGCTACCAGCATGGCACGATGCGCCTTCATGTGGCCATCGTCCAGCTCGAACGTGATATCACCGAAGATACCGTTCTGAACACAATATTTCTCCAGGTTTTGTTTCATGCACTGTGAAAGAACGGGTAAGGGTGATCAAATACTGAAAGGAATATAACCCCATTGCGGTGCCGCGTCTTACCGTTGAATAGTGTTGGATCGTTTCGTCGTTCATGAAGCTTTGGTTTGCCTGTGTGTTGGACAACAGCACCATCAGCTGAGGAAGCTCCAGAAACTCGGCCGCTTGTCGTATTTCCTGTGGAAATGTGATAGCAAGAGGATGAAGGAATGGTTAGTCAAGGTCATTTCCATACCCTTGACACATTTTACGAGCTAAACAAAATAGCTACGAGAACGGGTCTTGGAGCAAAGAGTATTTTAAACTGTAGAGCAAACTTCTGCTATCTTAAAAAGAGGGAAATCACTGCTTGAAACTGAAAAAGCAATCTTTGTTTTAATTAATAGCAAGAAGAAGAAAGAGAACGTTAAACAAAGGTGCTGGAAAAGAAGGTTATACATATGGCAAAAGAGTACAGAAAACATCACTGGCCATAAGAAAGTGACTGTCTGTCGTTCTGTTTGAAGTACTTAGGAAGGATTATTTTACAAAAATCATTCCGCACAGGGGCGGCCGCTGAACACGCTTCAGATTCGTCATCCAGAAGCGATGCTCCCGGCGCGCAATCAACGCTGCCCTGATCGCATTCTCGAACACCTCGTTCACGCCGAAGTACGTGAACACGCTCGTCTCGTAGTAGGCAACGCCCAGCTCCTTCGCGACCGCGCGCGCCTCGTCCGGCATCACCAGATCGGACTTGCGGGCTGCCCGCACGAACGGACTCCGCTCGCCGAAGTAGGACAGGTAGGTTTCGTCGCGGTACATGTACCGCAGGTCGTTCTTGCACCCGACCAGTATCACGGGCGTGTCCGGACAGAACTTCCGGATCTCCGGGTACCACATGGCGCGGCAGTTCCGCAGCGAGACCGGGTTCGCGATCGAGAAGCACAGCAGCACGACATCCGACCTTGGAACGGGCAGTGGAGAAACAAGATTGTCAGATTGGGATAACAGTACCCAGTTGGGTTCTATCATTTTCCGCATACTTACCGACCGTACGCAAAACGCCGGTCCTTGTCATGATCACCGAAGGTGTCCCAAAGGCGTAGTGAGACATTAACCCCATCCACGATTTCCCACGAGCGTTCGAGGACCTAGAAGAAGAGCGGAAATTGTACGTTTCAAAATAATTCCTCAAACAACACGTCACTTGAGTCTAAATCAATCGCAAAATACCGTTTATTACGAGTAAACACGGGATGATGCAACTCCCGATAGAGATCTTTCTTCGGTTCCACCGTTGGCAATGCCTGATAGCTGGAACGTCGTTTCAGTTGCTCCCACATGCTGCAGCAGTCAGTCGAAATGGAAAAAAGTGGTAAATAATAGCGCAGTATTCGTTATGATCGCGCAATCCAATGCACCTACCGGTTTGGGGCCACCTTGTTCTGCTCGAGGCGTATCAAACACTCCGTGTCCTCGTTGAAATCGGCCGTCGTCGATTCGCCAAAGGTCGAGCTGACCATGCTGGACTCACTGCTGCTTCGCGCACCGATGTCGCTGATGTCCATCATTAGTAACCTGGTCCGACGCGACGAGGGCCGAGCACGACCGTGCGTACCGAAAAATAGAGCATTGAAAACAGAGCAAGAAGAACGGTGGCACACCGCTTAATAGATTTCGATGTTCGGTCGGGGTAGGGTTGGGACGTGAGAGAGAAAGTAATTGGAATTGTTGCTAACCTATGAAATGCATTAGAACTACTAGCTAACATAAATCTATGTACGGAAAAACGGATAGTACCGACGATTAATACTAGATCTGTATAGCACTGGGAATTGAACATGTTAAGCATGTCCTTCGTATGCGTGCCGGTAATGACGGTTACTTCCGGCGGCGGCGGTTTCGGCGGTCGGAATGGGGCCTGCAAAGAAAAGGAGAGGACGAAGCCGGTCATATCTCCGTCACAGAGATTCGTCTACGCCGATCGGGGCTACCTGTAGCAGCGGCCGCTGAACACGCTTCAGATTCGTCATCCAGAAGCGATGCTCCCGGCGCGCAATCAACGCCGCCCTGATCGCATTCTCGAACACCTCGTTCACGCCGAAGTACGTGAACACGCTCGTCTCGTAGTAGGCAACGCCCAGCTCCAAAGGAAACGCTTTGCTTCGGGATTCCTTCGCGAATATTCCGAACGATTCTACTCTACAGCGGATGATTGATGAGAGGCGTAGCGCTGGAAACATAGAGTAGATTCACCCTGCTGCGAACTAACCTGCAAATCCAGGCAGTCGCGATCGATAGTGCCGGTGTAGATGAACTTCAGGCACTGCTGCATCGCTTGCGGTGTGATCACCTTACTAATCTGCACGACCGTCTGTGTTTGCGTGTAGCTGTGTCTGCCGCTGTCAATCTGAAAAAAAAATGGTTTATTTGAGGTTAGCTTTTACCAACAGGGCACACTTTCCAAAGCCACAACTCACCTGGAACACTCTAATACTTTGAAACACGGGATGATGCAACTCCCGATAGAGATCTTTCTTCGGTTCCACCGTTGGCAATGCCTGATAGCTGGAACGTCGTTTTAGTTGCTCCCACATGCTGCAGCAGTCAGTCGAAATGGAAAAAAGTGGTAAATAATAGCGCAGTATTCGTTATGATCGCGCAATCCAATGCACCTACCGGTTTGGGGCCACCTTGTTCTGCTCGAGGCGTATCAAACACTCCGTGTCCTCGTTGAAATCGGCCGTCGTCGATTCGCCAAAGGTCGAGCTGACCATGCTGGACTCACTGCTGCTTCGCGCACCGATGTCGCTGATGTCCATCATTAGTAACCTGGTCCGACGCGACGAGGGCCGAGCACGACCGTGCGTACCGAAAAATAGAGCATTGAAAACAGAGCAAGAAGAACGGTGGCACACCGCTTAATAGATTTCGATGTTCGGTCGGGGTAGGGTTGGGACGTGAGAGAGAAAGTAATTGGAATTGTTGCTAACCTATGAAATGCATTAGAACTACTAGCTAACATAAATCTATGTACGGAAAAACGGATAGTACCGACGATTAATACTAGATCTGTATAGCACTGGGAATTGAACATGTTAAGCATGTCCTTCGTATGCGTGCCGGTAATGACGGTTACTTCCGGCGGCGGCGGTTTCGGCGGTCGGAATGGGGCCTGCAAAGAAAGGGAGAAGACGAAGCCGGTCATATCTCCGTCACATAGATTCGTCTACGCCGATCGGGACTACCTGTAGCAGCGGCCGCTGAACACGCTTCAGATTCGTCATCCAGAAGCGATGCTCCCGGCGCGCAATCAACGCTGCCCTGATCGCATTCTCGAACACCTCGTTCACGCCGAAGTACGTGAACACGCTCGTCTCGTAGTAGGCAACGCCCAGCTCCTTCGCGACCGCGCGCGCCTCGTCCGGCATCACCAGATCGGACTTGCGGGCTGCCCGCACGAACGGACTCCGCTCGCCGAAGTAGGACAGGTAGGTTTCGTCGCGGTACATGTACCGCAGGTCGTTCTTGCACCCGACCAGTATCACGGGCGTGTCCGGACAGAACTTCCGGATCTCCGGGTACCACATGGCGCGGCAGTTCCGCAGCGAGACCGGGTTCGCGATCGAGAAGCACAGCAGCACGACATCCGACCTTGGAACGGGCAGTGGAGAAACAAGATTGTCAGATTGGGATAACAGTACCCAGTTGGGTTCTATCATTTTCCGCATACTTACCGACCGTACGCAAAACGCCGGTCCTTGTCATGATCACCGAAGGTGTCCCAAAGGCGTAGTGAGACATTAACCCCATCCACGATTTCCCACGAGCGTTCGAGGACCTAGAAGAAGAGCGGAAATTGTACGTTTCAAAATAATTCCTCAAACAACACGTCACTTGAGTCTAAATCAATCGCAAAATACCGTTTATTACGAGTTACGCTTCAATCATCGATCTCAGCGTTCGCTCGATCGAGTAATGAATGCGAAATGATCGTAGAAAAAATCAAGAATAATGCAAGAGAAAGAGATAGAAAGGTAAGAAAAAAGCAGTGGTAGCCGAACATAATCGTTAAAGCAAATTGAAATGCACCATTTTTCGCGGATAAAACGACATAATCAACCGTAATTACGTAGCAACTATATCAAATGCAACAAAAATCACTCAAACACTAAAACTCTATATAACAAACTAGATAACCATGTCAAAATAAAACAGGTAAAACTCATATCTCAAACTCATATCTATTAATGAAAATAAAAACTGTTCAAACGTTTCAAAACTCAGCGGTACAACTTGCAGGTGCCCCACATACCAAGTCGGGCACGCATCGAACAAAACCATTACACATTAGCAATACTCTAGAAACACTGTTTGACCGGCGGTCAGTGTATCTGTTTTTTTTTACTCTGTGTGTTTTTGTGTTGTAGTTGTTGTAGTTTGCATTTACCAGTATCAATCCTATCGACGCAGTCTGCATCGTTTCGAGAGCACAGCGGCAAGGTTGATAATCGTGGGCGGAAAAGTGGAGAAGAATATAGACAGAAAAAAACGTAACATAAATGAGGGGAAGACCAAGACTCCAACAGTCCAGCATCAGGGTCAGAGGAAACGGAATGAAGGGATTAGGATGAGGAAAGCTAGTTTGCACTGTTTCATTGCTTGTTTCCACCAAGTTTGATGATATTCTTTGATGTGTTCCTTCGCACAAGGCAATTGGAAACACTGTTCGCAAAATATTCCTATTCGGTGACCATAAGTATGACGGAGAACATGAAATAACTTGATTGACAATGCCCTAAATGGTGTAAATGAAAAGAAGAAAGCGGGAGAATGCAATAATGAAGAGAGAAAAGGTAGCACGAAAAAACAAACACATTTGAAACAAGAAACAACCAAATGAAAACAGTGATTAATCGTACAAATGAATGAAAATTTCGTTAAAAGCGACATACGTGCATATCTGTTCTTCTAAAGAACAACGGAAGAGTAGATGAATTTAATAAGGAAAGAAGTAGAATAAAGTATAAAAGGTAGGAAACAGTGAAAATACGTTCCATGATGTGCACCGAGGATAAAGGTGGAAAAAAGATTTGATATGGTGTGATGAAGTCTGGCTAAAATAATGCAGCAGTGAGCCGGGGTTCTGAGTGCAAATGGTGTGGAGTAAAAGATTTGATATGGTGTGATGAAGTCTGGCTAAAATAATGCAGCAGTGAGCCGGGGTTCTGAGTGCAAATGGTGTGGAGATTCATATACGACCGCGTTTCCGTTTGTGTATGTGTGAGTGTAACAGAAAGCGTTTGCGATACAGTGAGCTACAAAGGAAACGCTTTGCTTCGGGATTCCTTCGCGAATATTCCGAACGATTCTACTCTACAGCGGATGATTGATGAGAGGCGTAGCGCTGGAAACATAGAGTAGATTCACCCTGCTGCGAACTAACCTGCAAATCCAGGCAGTCGCGATCGATAGTGCCGGTGTAGATGAACTTCAGGCACTGCTGCATCGCTTGCGGTGTGATCACCTTACTAATCTGCACGACCGTCTGTGTTTGCGTGTAGCTGTGTCTGCCGCTGTCAATCTGAAAAGAAATTGGTTTATTTGAGGTTAGCTTTTACCAACAGGGCACACTTTCCAAAGCCACAACTCACCTGGAACACTCTAATACTTTGAAACACGGGATGATGCAACTCCCGATAGAGATCTTTCTTCGGTTCCACCGTTGGCAATGCCTGATAGCTGGAACGTCGTTTTAGTTGCTCCCACATGCTGCAGCAGTCAGTCGAAATGGAAAAAAGTGGTAAATAATAGCGCAGTATTCGTTATTTTCGCGCAATCCAATGCACCTACCGGTTTGGAGCCACCTTGTTCTGCTCGAGGCGTATCAAACACTCCGTGTCCTCGTTGAAATCGGCCGTCGTCGATTCGCCAAAGGTCGAGCTGACCATGCTGGACTCACTGCTGCTTCGCGCACCGATGTCGCTGATGTCCATCATTAGTAACCTGGTCCGACGCGACGAGGGCCGAGCACGACCGTGCGTACCGAAAAATAGAGCATTGAAAACAGAGCAAGAAGAACGGTGGCACACCGCTTAATAGATTTCGATGTTCGGTCGGGGTAGGGTTGGGACGTGAGAGAGAAAGTAATTGGAATTGTTGCTAACCTATGAAATGCATTAGAACTACTAGCTAACATAAATCTATGTACGGAAAAACGGATAGTACCGACGATTAATACTAGATCTGTATAGCACTGGGAATTGAACATGTTAAGCATGTCCTTCGTATGCGTGCCGGTAATGACGGTTACTTCCGGCGGCGGCGGTTTCGGCGGTCGGAATGGGGCCTGCAAAGAAAGGGAGAAGACGAAGCCGGTCATATCTCCGTCACATAGATTCGTCTACGCCGATCGGGACTACCTGTAGCAGCGGCCGCTGAACACGCTTCAGATTCGTCATCCAGAAGCGATGCTCCCGGCGCGCAATCAACGCTGCCCTGATCGCATTCTCGAACACCTCGTTCACGCCGAAGTACGTGAACACGCTCGTCTCGTAGTAGGCAACGCCCAGCTCCTTCGCGACCGCGCGCGCCTCGTCCGGCATCACCAGATCGGACTTGCGGGCTGCCCGCACGAACGGACTCCGCTCGCCGAAGTAGGACAGGTAGGTTTCGTCGCGGTACATGTACCGCAGGTCGTTCTTGCACCCGACCAGTATCACGGGCGTGTCCGGACAGAACTTCCGGATCTCCGGGTACCACATGGCGCGGCAGTTCCGCAGCGAGACCGGGTTCGCGATCGAGAAGCACAGCAGCACGACATCCGACCTTGGAACGGGCAGTGGAGAAACAAGATTGTCAGATTGGGATAACAGTACCCAGTTGGGTTCTATCATTTTCCGCATACTTACCGACCGTACGCAAAACGCCGGTCCTTGTCATGATCACCGAAGGTGTCCCAAAGGCGTAGTGAGACATTAACCCCATCCACGATTTCCCACGAGCGTTCGAGGACCTAGAAGAAGAGCGGAAATTGTACGTTTCAAAATAATTCCTCAAACAACACGTCACTTGAGTCTAAATCAATCGCAAAATACCGTTTATTACGAGTTACGCTTCAATCATCGATCTCAGCGTTCGCTCGATCGAGTAATGAATGCGAAATGATCGTAGAAAAAATCAAGAATAATGCATCCTAATGCCTCTAGAAGTCGATTTACAATCAGGCGCCATCGGTTGTTCAGTCGGTTGAGAACAAGATCTAAAACCCCCCGGTTTGAAGTCGTATGGATCGATTTATAACCTCGGCAAGTCTTGGTGCATCTCGAGATGCTGCACGCTAGTCAACTGCGCCATATGCCGAACCGGTGTAACTACCCGCGTACTGCTGCACCACCATAATAACCGACGGTCCATTTGTGATGCGGTTTCGCACGGTTCTAAAGTAAATAAAAAACAGGTCCCGGCTGGAATACTAATCGTTCGCACAGCGAGACACGCTCTCAATCATCATCAGCAGCAACGGTAGCTTCGCCGGCTGTGTTCCCGCGGTTTGGAGGCACGTTCGTTTGCAAAGTGTAGTTTCGCCGAGCTGTAAAAGCGCAAGCGCGACTAGGCGTGACAACTCCACTGACCCCAAAAAATGCGTACCATCCATGTGTTGTGACTGTATGATAATTGAGCGGCGGCTCACAATGTGTTGCTAATTTACTAGTTTTTTTTGGAAATGACAAATTACGGCAAAGAAAGCAGAATAAGCGTTTCGTCTGAGCGTAATGGTCGGTGGTATTGTAATGTTCTGTCTATAGCTTCTTGATATCTTCGCCGGGATAGATTGTAACGAAGAGAATTCTTGAGCCCGTTCGAGAGATTGTGACTAAGCAGGATCCAGTATTTCTTAGTTGATGCAAAAACTACAAAGTTTTTAGCAAAATTGTACTCGCACTAAAGATCAGCAGCCATCACACGCTAAACTTTAAAGACCTCAATTATTGAAACAAAGGTTTACTGCTCGTGCGAATTTTATACGAAGACATTTCAAAGGTGTCAAACCTATCATATTACTTCTATAACGTGCAGTTGCTATCTCCTCACAAATTAATTCACAAGCGTTTGATCACAAGACAACGGAGCGCTGTAATTATAGATGTCAGTAAGCCTGCTCTAATGGCAAACAAATCTCCCATCAACTCCGACCTTAATTTAATAATAGAGCACATAAACCCACCGCCATTAGGGATGATGTTAGCGTGCATATCCATTGCAAATTCAAAATCAATTCTACCCGCACTCCCACCGAGCAATACAAGCAATGCCCGTTGGACGAAAGGATAAAACGGTCCGGAAATGGTTATTCCAATTCTCGTTCATCCAATTATAATACAAAACGATCGCACACAGCGGAAAGCACACTTCCCAAATGCGAAGAAATGGAGTCTCGTTGTGGAGGCTAAGTTCCCGAGGAAATGGTATGGTGGTCGTAAGCAAGCTATTAATCTGCCCGACTCCACACCCACACACACACACTCCGCTCGAATTCTGCCCAAACCGTCCCTGCATCGAGTACGTGGTACCTTCCGGACGGACTTCTCGCGTTCCAAGACTTTCCGGTGCCAGAAAAGTCGTAGCGAGTTTGCGTACTGCCTCCTCCCGCACTGCTCTAATGGTTACTAGACTAGTACACGAGCGCAGCTAAAGCTTGCTAGCGTTACTTCGCCCAGTTGATTATTAATAGTAGCAATCGTTCGCTACGGCAGCTGAAGAGGAAGAGAAGACGCATTCCCGCCTTCGGGGTTTTTTTTTTGTTTCGTTCCTCTTTACTGTACCACCGTGTTGCGCAGATGGTCGTCACACTCCCATTCATGGCGGTGAGATGTTTTCTTTGTTGTTGCGGGAATGGCAACGCCGCGGAAAACCCAGAACGCGCAGAAAGCACGAGCACCCGGTGGAACAAATCGATGGCGTCTCGTGCGGTGGAAGTTTGCCCTCTGCTTTAAAACATTGTACTTTCTAATGTTGCCACTTTACGTTCTTCGCGTGAGCTCCTCGTCTTCCTATTCCTTCCTTCACGATGGACCCGGTGGATCGTCCGGATGGTGTGGGCCCATCCCATCGCCAACGCCCAGGAACAAAGAACGAAATTCAATTCATGACGTTGTTCGCGCATTCCGGCGGTGCATACGATGAGATTGCATCGGCAGGCGAGAGTGGGGGTGTGACGATGAAAAACTTTGACTCCCCTTTTTCCGAGTGCTCGCTGGAGTCTTGGCTCGGATGGTACACCGTGCGCGCAGTCTGGTCTGGGCATGGTGATGCTAAAAATAAACTTGCCACGTTTCACCCGAAACGGCATCGCCAGTACAAGCAGATTGCAAATTTTCTTCCCCCAGAAATGGAGATGGGAAGTGGGGGGGGCTGCATTTGGGTGCACGAAGACGTTCAGCAGACTGCTCCTTCCCACATGGAAAACTTCGACACCGGAGCTAGGCGTTGCGATGGAATTGTACAATGGCGCATCGTCTGCATCGTCCTGGACCGTGTGGATTGCTCCTGGCTATTAAAGAGCTTCAGCTGAACGGTTTTCCAGCCAAGCCCCGCAAACATCCGCACACAACGGTGCACTGGACGCTAGTACCCAACATTCATTGAACGGCTCCGTTGCGGGCACTTACATCCTTGTAGATCCGGTACTGGTCAATGGCGAAGACGGTTGGCACATGCGTGTTGAGCAGCTGGGAGAGCGAGACGTGCTTGTTGCAGGCCCGGGCACAGATCAACCGCGTCTTGCCGACGGCCGTATCACCCACGAGGACACACTTTACCAGCTCCTGGTGTGGCTGTTCGTTGTCCATTCTTCCATACCCGGCGGGAGGTAGTGCTGGGGCGGAGTTGCGGACGTCGTCGTCGTCGTCTCAGGCGTTGGTGCGATAGTTGGTCCCTCCGTCTTTGCTGTTGGGTCGTCCTAGAAGACCGCCGGACCTCTCAGTGCAGCCGGCCGCTCGCGTGGATCTGGGGAGCACAGACGGAACAGAGACAGGAAACACATAAACAAATAATCTGTTGATGGTGATGTCCTAACCGAAATCGACCAAACTTTGGACGTAGTTTGATTGCGAGCAGGAATCCGTTTTGGACGTAGGATGTCGGCCAAAGTTTTCGCTCCATAGCGAGGAGGGCAAGAGCAAGAGATGCGCTTGCAATAGATGTCCCGGGCAAATGTTTTATGAGACTTTTGACGCTTGGAATGATTAGGTCTGAGTGCTGCAGGGCGACACGTACGTGGGAGCCACACTAATAAACATACAGTAGGAAGTTTCGAGGTTCATTTTAGCACAACAACGTGTCTCCAAGCAAATTGAACTTCTTTATACCAAGACCCCATTCCTCAGTACAAGTATCACCGTTTAGGACATAGTTTAACAGGACTTTTTTTTCCAAACCCTGATCTAAACCTCTAATTAATACGAACGTATGCACGGCCTAACCTCACCGTTGGAGTACACATTTGCATAATTTCACCGAGAACGACCTGAGACAGAGCGAGAATCGTTCTCGTTGCCCAGCTCCAGGTCTCTCCATCACCTGCCGGGATTATTGTTCTACCAGACCATCGTACCCGTCGCGGGTTAGGTAATTAGTGCATAAAGCTCTCGTGATGCACGCCATAAGTACGTTACGTTGCGAGAAATAATTTAGAGCATTTATTGGGCCGGTAGTAATGGGAGGCGCGTTTGGGAACGATAGGCTTATCCTATGCGGCATGAACCATTAGTGCTACAGCACGCGCGCCTAATCACGAGACTGCCACAGCAATAGTTTGCATTCATTAACTTGCAGTACTTGCCTTTTCGGAGGGGACGAGAGAACTTCTCGATTACGTGGCCGCTTTCGTATCCTGCTCACTCACGAAGCACCAACAAAAGCCAACGCTTAGAGTGCTACTGAGCAACCACTGGGTGGTGTCGTCTTATAGCGTTGAATCACAACCCTTGCTCAGCGCGCGACAGCACACAGTCGCCTCGCCTCGCGACTTGACTTTGAAACCGGCCGGAGTGAAGTCATGCGCGGTGGGCTTTTGCGTTCTGCCTTAGGTAATGAACCTCTTGAACATTACACACTTGCAACGATAGCCAACGAGCGGGCTCGTCAAGATTCCCCCCTCCGCCAAGATGCGTACCATGTCTGTAGGCTAAAAATAACCAATCCGTTGCCCGATTATCTTCCACAAATCCGCATTCTTGCGTCCGCGTAAGAAATATGGCTCCGGCTTCGGTCACTAGGTGCGACAAACGAGCGGCATGTGCGTCAGCGCACGTCAGAGCGCCCGATCTTCCGCTCGACGGACGCTTACCACGAAAGGACACCCGGCCGGGACCGGTTTACCGGTCATCAGCGTTAACGAGCCCATCTCCACTCTCCGCCAGTTCCTTTCGGGGGGGGTTTTTACTCGTGGTTTTTCTCCCACCCCGTTGCCGGCTACAACAACATCTCACAGCTTCGTATTGTTCCGTTCCGACGTAACTGGCCCAAACCGCCCCAATCCGGAAGCGTACGTGCCCCTTTCCCGGACGCGAACGCTGCGCCGTCTGACGTCGACTCACAACAACGGTCCAGCCGGTTTTCGGTGGATTCGCGTAACGAAAACTGGTCTCATCCAGGTGATTCCTGGAGTTGCTCCTGGTCGAGTGCGGCAGCAGCAGCAGCAGGAGCAAAACAAAAACTTACAAAATAAACGAAACAATCCGTTCGGTGTCCTTATCTAATCACATTCGGCGTACCACAACAACTACTGTGATCCAAAACAAACGCGCTTTCGTCGTTATTTTGCGGGTACTCGCACGGCAACCGAGAGCGTAGATGAAGTTGCTGCGGTGAATCATTGATTCGTGATCGTTTAACTGCTAGGCACACAGTCGACAGTCTACGAGCTTCAATGTGCAGGGCATCTAGACATCATCTGTTACAAACCAACAATGCCGCTTCTGATAGGCGATGTACTTCTATTACTTACTCCTAACGGCTTCCAATTTGGGACACTCAATCCTCCTAACGTTGGAAGCACGAAAAGCGCAACGTGACCGAGCGCACGTAATCCCACTGGACATACGTGCGAGCGCGTCCTCGAGCATGCTTTCCGGAAATGCAATACGACATGCACTTGCCCCGTTGACGAACGAAACGAGCGCTGTGAGTTGGCACGACACACCCACTGGCACGCTGGGAAGCAACTCCACCGCCGGGCTCGAGTCATCTGAAATTATGGCCCATCTTCGAATGCTCCAAAGAACGTACGTGTCATCTGTATCTGATAATACCACACTATCCATCCATCACAGCCCAGCTGCGTTGGTTCAGATTAGCGTCATTTCAAGCGAGCGCTTGGCGGAGGGGAGACGACCTGTCAAAAAATGACGTTTCACTCGCGCTCGCGGTGGCTGTTGCTAATAGGGCAAGGCGCGTAGCGATACCAAGATCGAACCAATATCTGTGCCATGTGCTGCGGCATGTGCTGCTACGTTGAAGGTGGTCTTGCGGGTGTCACGCGTTGTCAACTCGCCGATGGCGTGTGCGCGATTTAGAACTTCATCAACGGCAAATGTCAACAATAATAAAGCTGTCGTGATCTGCTCTCCCGGTCACAAACACCATCGCAGCTGGAATGATAATGGTGATTATCGTGCAAACAGAAGCTAGAGTCTGCGGGGTAACACCGCCTTCCGTTCGTTTCTTCACCCGGGCCACCCCCGTGCCCCAAACTCTGCCAGGAGTTCGTTTACACAACAAAACAGCGCGATAAGACTTTGATCGCGATCGTGTGTAGTCTTGGTAGAGGCAGAAACTGCCACTACAAACACACATGCACCACCGCCCGCTAAGAGTACGCGCTAATCAGCTGAACTGCTATTTGTGTTGAATTTCAACGCGTTTTGACACTTTCCCCAAGTGTGCGTCACACACGGCGATAGGAAGTTATCACTCACATGCAGGCAAAGCGCAGCCACCACCACACCACTCAGCTGATCAGGCAGACCACGCCGCATCGCAACTTCTTAACGAATCGCTTCTTGTCCACAAAGTGCATTGCATCCTGCAGCGCGAATTGCATTAAGTGACCCGATGAAAGGATCAAAGGGCAGTGTCTACTATCTAAAAAAGAACAAAGAAAAGAAAGCCAGATGCCTCCAAAGTGGGTTAATGGTGATTCCCCATTGAGGAGCTGGCATTGAGTGGCGGAACTTAATCGAGACGGCGTAGCAGAAGACTTTGTTGTCGCAGCACTGTAATACTAGCTGCAGGGACAGCGATAGAGAGTAGGGGAGAGAGAGAAACATTTTATTCAAATTAACAAACAAAAATGATTTGGTTCACCATGACCTAATCCACTCGTCGCCTTGTGGGTGAGTACGTACAACGGACACTTTATCGACGAAGAATTTCCCAGTTGTCAACTGATAAGTGGACCAAGATCAAGCTTGTGTGCCAACGAGAAGTCCCCGCCGCGGTCATTCACTTCACGGACCAGCTTAATCGCGCTCATTAGCTGATTGTTTACGACTGGTTCACTCCTAGAGACGTAGTAGCTTGAGATCGTGTAATTTTACTCCAGTGGGGTTTCGATGGACCCTTCGACTATTCTGGATCAAATATATTCTCTCTTTAGTCTTATAAATGAAAGTTGCATCATAGCGATGTCATTTTCGCAGTGTATATCCAAACCTAATGCCATACATATATACTCAATCCCATCTACGAAACTCAGCATTGAGATCAACTAGTCATTGCTAAATGTATCACTTCTGATCGTGATTGATCGCAGCCGCACACAGATGATAATAGCACTACCATCCCAGTCCCACCTCCCGCTTACCTCTATATCTCCACGTAGCAATCTCGTGATCTCTTTGTCGGCCATCTGCGACGCAGATCACATACGAACAGAGAGAGAGAGAGAGAGAGATAACCTAGCTGTCGTAAATTCGCGCGACATGAACGGTCTGCGCCATACGGTAGAACGACACACCCTCTTACGCACAACAGTGCATTCGCCACACATTGCAGTCGGCCCGTTTCCACCACACATGTCACGCGTGGTTAAAGTCAGACCCGCTTCAGCATATGTTCATCGTTTGGAATTCACTTCCGCGATTAGTTTCGAGGTCACACGGTTCTCTTTGTGTTCGCTGCCCGATGAGGGTGAGTTCGAGCTATATCGGGATGCTCTGAGGGCATATTCTCTTCCGGCAACCAAACGAGGATATTGAAATGTTTGAGGCAGCCACACAAGAGAGAACTGGATTTACAAAACAAAGCCTGCTACTACCCTCGGGATATTAATTCCCACAATTTCTCTAGCTTTAAAGTGACGCAATACGACGCAATAACGTTCAGCTCCGTGCCCATGTGGACATGATCCAAATCGAACAACAACATCGGGGGTCGCGGCAGCACGCGCATGCGATTATGTTAATACGTGGGCAATGTTTGCAACGCCGTCCTCCAGAGAGAGAGAGAGAGAGAGATAACCTAGCTGTCGTAAATTCGCGCGACATGAACGGTCTGCGCCATACGGTAGAACGACACACCCTCTTACGCACAACAGTGCATTCGCCACACATTGCAGTCGGCCCGTTTCCACCGCACATGTCACGCGTGGTTAAAGTCAGACCCGCTTCAGCATATGTTCATCGTTTGGAATTCACTTCCGCGATTAGTTTCGAGGTCACACGGTTCTCTTTGTGTTCGCTGCCCGATGAGGGTGAGTTCGAGCTATATCGGGATGCTCTGAGGGCATATTCTCTTCCGGCAACCAAACGAGGATATTGAAATGCTTGTGGCAGCCACACAAGAAGGAACTGGATTTTACCCTCGGGATATTTAGTCCCACAATTTCTCTAGCTTTAAAGTGACGCAATACGACGCAATAACGTTCAGCTCCGTGCCCATGTGGACATGATCCAAATCGAACAACAACATCGGGGGTCGCGGCAGCACGCGCATGCGATTATGTTAATACGTGGGCAATGTTTGCAACGCCGTCCTCCAAAAACTTGAATGGGAGGCGTTCAAACGTACGGTAGAGTTTGCGGTTTATTTTTTTGGCGCGCATACCGTCGCTTGGAACCGTTGGTTGACGAGCGGAAGCGGTCCCCACTGATGTTCGGGAGGGTCTAAGAAAAACAGGAAATCTCAACGCGCGGTAAACAAACCTATCTACCTAAACCTCGCACAGGTCCCGCCCGGGAGGCCCGGATCGAATCTGACCCACCGCACACGTGTGGGCACGCGCGCGCGCGCTCATACTCCGAAGTTAGGCCCGTGAGTTGTCCTTGACATGACGGCGTTCCCGAATTAAGATTATCAAACGCACTTGCGGCACTTTGGGCTGTGCGGAAGCAAAACAAACAAACACTCGTACCTGCAACCAAAACTGTTGTTAGACCTTGTCACTCCACGGAGCGTTGGGTGATTGGGAACGGAGCATTCCAAAACACACACCTCCACGGGGAGTGCTGCAGACTGCAACAGAAGACCAGACACACGCGGAAGTGATCAAAAACTACCTCCGAACTCTCCGTTCGAACCGGTTTATGCCGTGGAGCTGACATTTCGGACAGGTCGTGATCATGGATGAGCCGGCTTTTGCCAATACTAGTACCCTCAGTGCCGAGACCTTGATCGTGAACTACTTGTTGGCACCGTCTGACTCTACGCACAAAGGTTAGTGGGTGCCTGACGCATTTGAAACTTATTTCCATCATTCTCTCGTACAGGTCCCGCCCGGGAGGCCCGGATCGAATCTGACCCACCGCACACGTGTGGGCACGCGCGCGCGCGCTCATACTCCGAAGTTAGGCCCGTGAGTTGTCCTTGACATGACGGCGTTCCCGAATTAAGATTATCAAACGCACTTGCGGCACTTTGGGCTGTGCGGAAGCAAAACAAACAAACACTCGTACCTGCAACCAAAACTGTTGTTAGACCTTGTCACTCCACGGAGCGTTGGGTGATTGGGAACGGAGCATTCCAAAACACACACCTCCACGAGGAGTGCCGCAGACTGCAACAGAAGACCAGACACGACGCGGAAGTGATCAAACACTACCTCCGAACTCTCCGTCCGAACCGGTTTATGCCGTGGAGCTGACATTTCGGACAGGTCGTGATCATGGATGAGCCGGCTTTTGCCAATACTAGTACCCTCAGTGCCGAGACCTTGATCGTGAACTACTTGTTGGCACCGGCTGACTCTACGCACAAAGGTTAGTGGGTGCCTGACGCATTTGAAACTTATTTCCATCATTCTCTCACAAATCGGGTGACGCGCTACGAAGATATGTTGAGTAATCATCCGCGTTCCACATCACTCTCCAACCGGGGAGAAGAGGGACTCCCATTCGTCCGGATCAACAAAGCCCCGACATACGTACCCCTGTGCAGTTCTCTCTCTCCCAACGTAAAACCCGTTGTTCAATTATTGGTGATTATCAAGATTAATGCTATTTTTAGCAGCGTACGGACCGGACCCGACGACCCGGCTCCCCATCATTTAGCGCTGCACGACCCAAAACCACACGGCGCACCGTCCGGCAGAAGAAGAGTAGTACGATCGATCGCCACGTTCCAGACATGGGCGCGCGCGGGCATTGCGGACGGGATACGTCTGGGTCTTTTTGCGAGAAACGCCTCCATTATATATCGGAAGGCCTGCTGCCAAAAAGAAGCCTCTGATTGTTCTTGGCCTTGCGCTGATTGCGGCGGTGCGATTATCATTATTCGTCATAATAAAACTCTGCACGCCGCGACAACAAAGCACCGCCACAGAGTGAGTAATGCTTATGCGATATTGAATGTTTGAAGTGGTCTTTGAAGAGGAGATAAGTATAAAAAGGGAAAGAATGCATTGACTGCTTGTTGTGATATCGAACGTTGCTGCAAGGCTAAGGGGCTGCTCTAGAATAAGTTTCATGAAACAAACGACAACGACAAGTTTTACGAGTGCTCTAGCATTTGTCGGCCGAATGAATCTGAATGAATCCTAAATGAAAGATTCATGAATCTGAATCTCGTCGAAAGATTCATAAGACACAACACTAATACATATCTATCCTTTCCCGCTACTACAAACGTACAAGGCACCTTTACAAAGGTGCACTAACACCGGACGAATCGGGGATTTACCCTGGAAAACTAAATTTAAACTTCCAACGTCGCCAAAGTCACTTTTCATTCATAAAATATTCCTCGCACGTCACACCACACGACTCCTATCGTGTTCTGACACACTGATGTCCTTCAAGATGGGACTTGGTTCCAACGCGAGGGCGTGGATTTACGTGGCGTAATGCGGTGGAGTTGAAGACTAATGGCAAACAAAAAAAAAGCAGAATTGGCAATCATGTAATGCCCTCCTTCTGGCTTTGTGTAGAGGGGGGAGGTCGCGAAATTAGCTCGCCCGGCGCAAGGACGAAGAAAGCGAAACGAAACCTTACACACACGAGCGCCCGACCGGCTTCTTCATTTCTTTGCTCTAATTTACATCGTCTCGCGGGTGTTTGTTTCTTGGCGGTTTCCACCGCCGATGACGCTAGTTGGGAATTTTGCTTCGTTGGTCAGGTCCGGCTCAGCCAGCCAAAGCACGAAGGACAATGCTGGCCGTGGCGTGGCCGAGTCGGCAGCTGGCGCTCGGTCCGGCGTCAGGCGCCGGTCGAGGCCTTCTCCCAGAGCGCTAATAAGCGATGAGGGAAAACGATTTGCCTTCGCTTTGATTCGCTCCCACAAAACAAGCGGCCTGCTAAAGGAGCCTACGATCGGGCGATGAATGATGGCTCACATCTATCAGTGCCGATTTCTTGGAACGACCGGACAAACCGGACAGGCGACAGGAAGAACTCTGCCTAATACCCATCGAGCGACCCTGCGTGATGGCCGGAAGGGAGACGGACGTGAAATTAGCTAAACTTTTATCCATTCAACGCTGTTATCTTGCGGCCGAAAATAAAAGCTTACGTACGCTGCGGCCGGATCGGTCAATGTTGATCCTCCTGCCACCATTTTCTTTCTGTTGATGCCAGTTGTTTAGCTTCGGCCACGAGCGCCATCAACATCATTGGGGAGCTGCTGACTCATCCGCAGCTGAATTATCCTTTCATCGGAAAAATGAGGAAAACCCGCACCGCACGTGAGTTTATTTTTAGACCACCCGCCGCCAGAGGGCGCGCTCGGTTCGTGCGTCAAACTTTTCAATTATGCTTCTGCGGCTGTTTCTGGGGGTTTCTGTGGCCCGTTTGCCTGCGGAGGCTAAATGCAAACTCCAGGGATGTGGACCAGGACTTGGAGCAGCAGGTAAGAGCTAACTGAGGCACGCGACTTCGCACTCCGGTGGATCGTCTTCCTTGCTTCAAGTGTGTGACACCGCGACGTGATGACGAATCGCGGAAGACGCAACACAAAAATCAATACACCGTCGTGCCAACACATTGCACAATGTTTGCGGGCAAATAACCCTGCCGTGTGAGAGTCCTCTTTAGATCTTTGCTCGAGTACACACCGGAGGCCAAGCGTATCTCGAGCACTTCCGACTGGCTGTGCCGCGTACTTCCTTCTTGTACAGAACGGCGTCACCACACTTCAAAGATTCCATCGCCTGACTCCCGTTTTTATTAAGATAACTTAATGTTGGGAGGAGATTGAACATCACCACCAAGTTCGCCCGGTACATCGCTACGTTCTACAGCACAGAAAAAAGAACCTTAAGCAATTATTAAAAACGCTTTTTTTGTGTGCTCCCTATTCCGGTATGTTGGGGAAAAACTACAGCGCCGCCATTACAGCAATGGAAAAGCGGTTCCCGTCAATCACGCGAAGGTGAGAATGAAGGATATGCACCCGACCCGACCCGACGGTGTGCTTAGAGTAGGTCTCTGGTCTATTCGCTGCATGCGCGTCCAAATTTCCCAACACTCAACCACTTTTTCGATAGAACCCACGAGGAAATCGATACCGCCGGTCCATGAACTTCCATGCCCGCTGACGGCTTGCAAATTAGCCACCGGCAATCGGGTGGCGCATTTAGGGATAGAGTGGAGATGAAGGTGAAATGTTTGGTCGCCCGATTAAGGTTTACAGACATTTCCATCACAACATAGTACTCACCAAAGAATGGGAAATTCAAGTTCCACAAATACTTGCCTTGAAATTTTATAAGAATAGTAAAATTTTTCACATTTTACACCAAACAGGTGAGCAGGAAATTACTTTAAAATGTGTGACATCTAATTATTGACATAAAATTCTGAAGACAAACATTTGTAAACTATACATGTCACCATTTTGAGTACTCCAGACCAGCATTTCTAAAGCATTTGCTAGAATACTACCCAAAAACACATTTTCACTTTTCCTAAATCCCTAAATGTGCCTTTACGACTAGCAAATCGCGGAGAAGATCGTTACGAGGCAGGTGCCCGTGAGGTATACAGAAAAAAAAATCGATTAATCAGATGCCACGGTTTCTGTGGCCCGTTTGCCTGCGGAGGCTAAATGCAAACTCCAGGGATGTGGACCAGGACTTGGAGCAGCAGGTAAGAGCGTAATTTTATAGATTTGTTCGGTTGTTACAGGGATCTCGTAGTCCATGGGTCGTGATACAATCGTCGAATGTTGTCATGCAACGCACCTGTGTCGCCGTAAAGTACAATATAGGCATTTCAGGCATTTCAAATTTTAGATAGTCCTGCATACCCTTTCATGTGAGCAACACGAAAAATGGATACACAGCACGATTCGGTCGGGCTTTATCAGCATTACACTCCAAATTAAGCGCTACACAATCGCTACCTGTGCACGCCTCCCGAAGTTACTTTCCCCATAAAACAAAACAAAATGCGCCCTCTGGAATGCGATTTCTTCCAACTCACTCACCCCAAAGCCCAGAGGGGCGAATGGCCATATAGCAACCCATTTTGGCTACTCCCGTTTTTATTAAGATAACTTAATGTTGGGAGGAGATTGAACATCACCACCAAGTTCGCCCGGTACATCGCTACGTTCGTCAGTTAATGCTCCGGACGCCGAAGTGTCCGGATAACAGACGCTAATGATCGCTAATGAGTTGGTCGGATGGTGTCTGCTAATCTAGTGGCGAATGTTACTAAGTTCAGTGTGTCTAGTACACCGGCTGCCTGATTTTCGTTACTAACTCGCATACTCACCCATACGTACAACTGATGACGCCTTGAAATGACGCTGGCGACAGGATGATCCCAAAGATCTAGAACAGACAGAATGTCCATTGTTGGAAACGTTTGAAGCACTCTGGATAAGGAGTTTTCCAGGTTATGGATGTCCAAGAGATTTTGAAGTTTGGAAATATGCAGTATTGAAGAACATACTAAACAGACGAAGATGCTCTACATAAAAGTGAGCGGACAGTCTAGTACTTATTTCTTAAATACAATTTCAACTGAAATATTCCTCTAGAGCTTGGCATACATGCATTTTTTAACAAAAACCAAGACAGAAAGGCTGAAGGAATCAACAAGAGCAGCGAGCTAAGAGCCGCAATGTGAAGTGTGACACGTGCTTTTCTTAAACTTCTTCCCAACAAACTAGCGGGCGCGTGTGTGTGTTCCGCATCTGCATAATGAGTCCTTTTTAATGACCGTCTCGTTTATGCCACCAAGCACAAGTGCCCAGTCGTTAGGTGTTCTTACTCCATCCACTTCTTATGCGACACCTGACACATCGTCGCCCTCGGACATAAACAAACTTTCGGCCAGACAACATGGCAGCACATGGCGGCTACGGGCTTAATGAATGATGGCTGATTTGTTGCCACTGCGGATAGTGATGCTGCTGCTGTGCGACAAACTTTGACCTCTGGCTGGCAGGACGTAAAGACAGCCCAGTCAGCCAGTCGAGCATGGCGGACATAAAGCCGGCAGGGTGTCGCATCAAAAAGACAATAGATGTTGCACAATAAAACAATTGCAAGGAATTTTCGCTTTTCGCTCATGCCCATCATCGACAGACTCCCCGACCACGCTCGGTACTCCCCTTGTGCGTAACGGCACGTTACTAATTTCATTAAATCCCACCAAACCGGGAAGGGACGACCACACCTTCCACCATCTTTTCACGGTCACACGTGCAGCGGCCGGTCGAACCGTTAGCGACAAGGCGCACGGACGCCACCACACACAAAATGACAAACAATAAGCGCACCGGTGTTTGCTCGAATTTGCAAATAAAACGTGACCACGGCAACACGCCACCGCGCTTGTACTTTGCACCAGAGGCAAATTTGACCGTCGTTAGTCACAGATTAGTCTGCTGCCAGCGCGGAAGACGGTGCGCGCTCCATCTCGCGAATTTAATCAAAATTAAGTTATCAAACGTGGAAACGGCGCGAAACGGGTTAGCGCCAGTTAGCACGGCCCGATCGGGAAGGCAAACAAATATCGATCGATCAAGAGGTGGGGAAGGAGCAGGTCTCCCGCACGCGAAGGCGTGTTCTGGCCTGTTTAGCGTGTTCGAAATACAAAAATATGTACCCGAATTAGATTCCTGTGCATTATGATGGATCGCGCGTCCGCCAGACATAGTCGAACTTCAGTTTCCGTTTCAAGAGTAGTGGACTTATTTGAAATTCCACAGGAAAGCGACACTTGGAAGGGGTTGTTTACCCCAAAAAGCCCATACGATGTGGATTAAATGGACTAGGTTTTTCCTGTGATAAGAGTGCATAGCACCATAAGCTACTCGAAACGGTTGGATTGTGTTTGCTTTAGGTACTTAGTAATAGTCTGTTACTAACATGCCTACAAAGTCCCTTCTACAATAATCTTTAGCTTGGCATACATGCATTTTTTAACAAAAACCAAGACAGAAAGGCTGAAGGAATCAACAAGAGCAGCGAGCTAAGAGCCGCAATGTGAAGTGTGACACGTGCTTTTCTTAAACTTCTTCCCAACAAACTAGCGGGCGCGTGTGTGTGTTCCGCATCTGCATAATGAGTCCTTTTTAATGACCGTCTCGTTTATGCCACCAAGCACAAGTGCCCAGTCGTTAGGTGTTCTTACTCCATCCACTTCTTATGCGACACCTGACACATCGTCGCCCTCGGACATAAACAAACTTTCGGCCAGACAACATGGCAGCACATGGCGGCTACGGGCTTAATGAATGATGGCTGATTTGTTGCCACTGCGGATAGTGATGCTGCTGCTGTGCGACAAACTTTGACCTCTGGCTGGCAGGACGTAAAGACAGCCCAGTCAGCCAGTCGAGCATGGCGGACATAAAGCCGGCAGGGTGTCGCATCAAAAAGACAATAGATGTTGCACAATAAAACAATTGCAAGGAATTTTCGCTTTTCGCTCATGCCCATCATCGACAGACTCCCCGACCACGCTCGGTACTCCCCTTGTGCGTAACGGCACGTTACTAATTTCATTAAATCCCACCAAACCGGGAAGGGACGACCACACCTTCCACCATCTTTTCACGGTCACACGTGCAGCGGCCGGTCGAACCGTTAGCGACAAGGCGCACGGACGCCACCACACACAAAATGACAAACAATAAGCGCACCGGTGTTTGCTCGAATTTGCAAATAAAACGTGACCACGGCAACACGCCACCGCGCTTGTACTTTGCACCAGAGGCAAATTTGACCGTCGTTAGTCACAGATTAGTCTGCTGCCAGCGCGGAAGACGGTGCGCGCTCCATCTCGCGAATTTAATCAAAATTAAGTTATCAAACGTGGAAACGGCGCGAAACGGGTTAGCGCCAGTTAGCACGGCCCGATCGGGAAGGCAAACAAATATCGATCGATCAAGAGGTGGGGAAGGAGCAGGTCTCCCGCACGCGAAGGCGTGTTCTGGCCTGTTTAGCGTGTTCGAAATACAAAAATATGTACCCGAATTAGATTCCTTCAGGTCTCCCGCACGCGAAGGCGTGTTCTGGCCTGTTTAGCGTGTTCGAAATACAAAAATATGTACCCGAATTAGATTCCTATGCATTATGATGTATCGCGCGTCCGCCAGACATAGTCGAACTTCAGTTGCCGTTTCAAGAGTAGTGGACTTATTTGAAATTCCACAGGAAAGCGACACTTGGAAGGGGTTGTTTACCCCCTACCAAAAAGCCCATACGATGTGGATTAAATGGACTAGCTTTTTCCTGTGATAAGAGTGCATAGCACCATAAGCTAGCTTGGCATACATGCATTTTTTAACAAAAACCAAGACAGAAAGGCTGAAGGAATCAACAAGAGCAGCGAGCTAAGAGCCGCAATGTGAAGTGTGACACGTGCTTTTCTTAAACTTCTTCCCAACAAACTAGCGGGCGCGTGTGTGTGTTCCGCATCTGCATAATGAGTCCTTTTTAATGACCGTCTCGTTTATGCCACCAAGCACAAGTGCCCAGTCGTTAGGTGTTCTTACTCCATCCACTTCTTATGCGACACCTGACACATCGTCGCCCTCGGACATAAACAAACTTTCGGCCAGACAACATGGCAGCACATGGCGGCTACGGGCTTAATGAATGATGGCTGATTTGTTGCCACTGCGGATAGTGATGCTGCTGCTGTGCGACAAACTTTGACCTCTGGCTGGCAGGACGTAAAGACAGCCCAGTCAGCCAGTCGAGCATGGCGGACATAAAGCCGGCAGGGTGTCGCATCAAAAAGACAATAGATGTTGCACAATAAAACAATTGCAAGGAATTTTCGCTTTTCGCTCATGCCCATCATCGACAGACTCCCCGACCACGCTCGGTACTCCCCTTGTGCGTAACGGCACGTTACTAATTTCATTAAATCCCACCAAACCGGGAAGGGACGACCACACCTTCCACCATCTTTTCACGGTCACACGTGCAGCGGCCGGTCGAACCGTTAGCGACAAGGCGCACGGACGCCACCACACACAAAATGACAAACAATAAGCGCACCGGTGTTTGCTCGAATTTGCAAATAAAACGTGACCACGGCAACACGCCACCGCGCTTGTACTTTGCACCAGAGGCAAATTTGACCGTCGTTAGTCACAGATTAGTCTGCTGCCAGCGCGGAAGACGGTGCGCGCTCCATCTCGCGAATTTAATCAAAATTAAGTTATCAAACGTGGAAACGGCGCGAAACGGGTTAGCGCCAGTTAGCACGGCCCGATCGGGAAGGCAAACAAATATCGATCGATCAAGAGGTGGGGAAGGAGCAGGTCTCCCGCACGCGAAGGCGTGTTCTGGCCTGTTTAGCGTGTTCGAAATACAAAAATATGTACCCGAATTAGATTCCTTGAAAGCACTTGGCGTCCAATGAGGCATCCATATCGTGCCCCCAGAGACAGCGGGGCTAACGCGTGTGCTGTTCGTTTCTCTTTCTCTCTCCCTCTCTCTCTTTCTTTATCGCACCGAAAGGTGAGACAGAAGGGAATGTAAATGTAAATTACCAGCTCCAATCCTTTTGCGACCGCCCGCCGACCGACCGATACTTCGCGATGGACGGGGGCTGTAAAGTGCTCCTACTAACACTTGCGCACACCGCCCGCGTGGGATGGGGAAATGAAAATCCTTTCCGACGCGTCGACAGCGCGCGCCATACGGTTGGCGCCGGTAGGAATTAGTGGCAACCTGGCGCACGGGAAAGTTTCTAACCATTTTAATCGCATGTGGAAATAGTTGATGGACATTGCATTCGCACACCTGAGAAATGCATCATTTGTGGATAATTTTTTGAGCTTGGGTGGCCAAGCGTATGCCTTACACTGTGGCTGTCTTACCTTCTAGCAGGTCAATAGGAATACCGAAGAAATTAATACCGAAAACAATTAATATCACCTGTCTGAATCTTTCGACGAGATTCAGATTCATGAATCTTTCATTTAGGATTCATTCAGATTCATTCATGAATCTTTGGAAATTCATAAATCTCTGAAGATTCATGAATCTTATTAATCTCTAGAAGATTCATGAATCTTGTGAATCACTTAAGATTCATGAATCTCATGAATCTCCGGAGATTTATGAATCTCTAGGGATTCATGAATCCTATAAATCTCTATAGATTCATGAATCTCATGAATCTCCAAAGATTCATGGATCTATAGAGATTCATAGGATACATTAATCCCTAGAGATTCATGAGATTCATGAATCTCCAGAGATTCATGAGATTCATGAATCTTTAGAGATTTACGAGATTCATGAATCTTTGTTTCCAAGATTCAGATTCATTCATTTAGTTCAAAGATTCATTCAGATTCATGAATCTGAATCTCTGTTACCCAACACTAATATCTATCTATTTTGAAAGTTAATCTGGGTCTATGGAAGCCACTGGAGCATTTCAAAGTTTGGACGTTTAAGCAAAGCGTAAACAACTAATATTCAAATCGGTTTCATGGGTTTGATGTGGTAAATAAGTTGTGTGGTTCATGTAGCCTAGGTTGCACAGACTTAAATTGTTAAATTTGCAATAGGAAGCCAAGTCACCATTTGTCACCAATTACTAGGTTCATTTATTGCCTTCTTGTTTTCGAATCGCCTCTATCGCCTCTGTCCCGTTGTGAAAATACACTCCACCTGTTCCAACGTTGAAATGATAGACTTCTTTGACGGCAGCTAAATGTGTGCTGTTTACACGACGAACGAGTTGACAACATCCCCAAAGTAAAGCCGTCATTCGTCCGTCACTTCGTTACTATCGGCACTGAACATTGATCCATTTCCAACTGCCTTGTAGGTTCCGCGTCAGGCCCGGCAAACAGCAGCACCATAAAAGCGATTAGCTTTTCATGTCAAGCATAACACTTTTCCAGCTTTTGCCTACCGCCGCGTGGAAAGCACTTGGCGTCCAATGAGGCATCCATATCGTGCCCCCAGAGACAGCGGGGCTAACGCGTGTGCTGTTCGTTTCTCTCAGGCCCGGCAAACAGCAGCACCATAAAAGCGATTAGCTTTTCATGTCAAGCATAACACTTTTCCAGCTTTTGCCTACCGCCGCGTGGAAAGCACTTGGCGTCCAATGAGGCATCCATATCGTGCCCCCAGAGACAGCGGGGCTAACGCGTGTGCTGTTCGTTTCTCTTTCTCTCTCCCTCTCTCTCTTTCTTTATCGCACCGAAAGGTGAGACAGAAGGGAATGTAAATGTAAATTACCAGCTCTAATCCTTTTGCGACCGCCCGCCGACCGACCGATACTTCGCGATGGACGGGGGCTGTAAAGTGCTCCTACTAACACTTGCGCACACCGCCCGCGTGGGATGGGGAAATGAAAATCCCTTCCGACGCGTCGACAGCGCGCGCCATACGGTTGGCGCCGGTAGGAATTAGTGGCAACCTGGCGCACGGGAAAGTTTCTAACCATTCTAATCGCATGTGGAAATAGTTGATGGACATTGCATTCGGATTCATGAGATTCATGAATCTTTAGAGATTTACGAGATTCATGAATCTTTGTTTCCAAGATTCAGATTCATTCATTTAGTTCAAAGATTCATTCAGATTCATGAATCTGAATCTCTGTTACCCAACACTAATATGTATCTATTTTGAAAGTTAATCTGGGTCTATGGAAGCCACTGGAGCATTTCAAAGTTTGGACGTTTAAGCAAAGCGTAAACAACTAATATTCAAATCGGTTTCATGGGTTTGATGTGGTAAATAAGTTGTGTGGTTCATGTAGCCTAGGTTGCACAGACTTAAATTGTTAAATTTGCAATAGGAAGCCAAGTCACCATTTGTCACCAATTACTAGGTTCATTTATTGCCTTCTTGTTTTCGAATCGCCTCTATCGCCTCTGTCCCGTTGTGAAAATACACTCCACCTGTTCCAACGTTGAAATGATAGACTTCTTTGACGGCAGCTAAATGTGTGCTGTTTACACGACGAACGAGTTGACAACATCCCCAAAGTAAAGCCGTCATTCGTCCGTCACTTCGTTACTATCGGCACTGAACATTGATCCATTTCCAACTGCCTTGTAGGTTCCGCGTCAGGCCCGGCAAACAGCAGCACCATAAAAGCGATTAGCTTTTCATGTCAAGCATAACACTTTTCCAGCTTTTGCCTACCGCCGCGTGGAAAGCACTTGGCGTCCAATGAGGCATCCATATCGTGCCCCCAGAGACAGCGGGGCTAACGCGTGTGCTGTTCGTTTCTCTCTCTCTCTCCCTCTCTCTCTTTCTTTATCGCATCGAAAGGTGAGACAGAAGGGAATGTAAAAGTAAATTACCAGCTCTAATCCTTTTGCGACCGCCCGCCGACCGACCGATACTTCGCGATGGACGGGGGCTGTAAAGTGCTCCTACTAACACTTGCGCACACCGCCCGCGTGGGATGGGGAAATGAAAATCCCTTCCGACGCGTCGACAGCGCGCGCCATACGGTTGGCGCCGGTAGGAATTAGTGGCAACCTGGCGCACGGGAAAGTTTCTAACCATTCTAATCGCATGTGGAAATAGTTGATGGACATTGCATTCGCACACCTGAGAAATGCATCATTTGTGGATAATTTTAAGAGCTTGGGTGGTCAAGCGTGTGCCCCACACTGTGGCTGTCTTACCTTCTAGCAGGTCAATAGGAATACCGAAGAAATTAATACCGAAAACAATTAATATCACCTGTCAGCGATATCGTGCCGTTTTCATCTCTTTTCTATTCTGAAAGCACATTCCGTAATGGAGTTCGGGACACAGCAAAAAAACTTTGAAAAAAGGAGCACCACTGCAGGGTAGCAACAGAAATGAAACGAATGAAACCTGAAAACACAGTTCATGGGGACGAGTGCAATGATTCATGAGAGTAATTTAATGAATATTAATGCATTCGTGCCTGACGTTTCGACGTTTCGCTCCCGTTTCTTGCAGCCCCTTTCAGTTAGTCTGTGACAAGCTAAAGCAATGGAGGGCATTGAAAACGTTCAAACAGCTAATGGAGATGGACGAACATAGCATTGGCGAGAAAACAGATGGAAAATGTGATTCTGGCGACCTATTTGGAGGATGTACGCAGCAGGTAAAGGAGCGTTTTGTGATGTAGGTGATAATAATGAGATTGACATTAACTTTCACTCCCACCATAAACTATGGTCATACCTCCCCCGTGACTTATCTGGCATTTCAAGCGTTTTTATGAGCTTTAATTTCAATTTCACCACTTTTTACTACACCCATGCTCGTCATCTTTCGTTTGCTGCTCACATATTTCGTACAAGAAATGTCAACCACTGACATTTGCTGCCAACGCAGCGGTATAGTCGGCACGTGAACACATTGTCCAGAGTCGATACAGTTTCTCTCCAGCTTTAATTTCAATTTCACCACTTTTTACTACACCCATGCTCGTCATCTTTCGTTTGCTGCTCACATATTTCGTACAAGAAATGTCAACCACTGACATTTGCTGCCAACGCAGCGGTATAGTCGGCACGTGAACACATTGTCCAGAGTCGATACAGTTTCTCTCCAGCTCTTGTGCCCAGTCGTGTTTCGTTGGGCTAAGTTGTGGGACTGATGCGAGCGTCAAAAAAGGATCAAAACAGACTCCAAACACGTGTAACATTTATATCGTCTATTCTCTGGACACGGCACTGGTATTCGGGATCCAGTGAACGTTGATTTTTATTTGATGATGCATTAGCCTTGCAGCAACGTTCGATATAACAACAAGCAGTCAATGCATTCTTTCCCTTTTTATACTTATCTCCTCTTCAAAGACCACTTCAAACATTCAATATCGCATAAGCATTACTCACTCTGTGGCGGTGCTTTGTTGTCGCGGCGAGTTTTATTATGACGAATAATGATAATCGCACCGCCGCAATCAGCGCAAGGCCAAGAACAATCAGAGGCTTCTTTTTGGCAGCAGGCGCGCCATACGGTTGGCGCCGGTAGGAATTAGTGGCAACCTGGCGCACGGGAAAGTTTCTAACCATTCTAATCGCATGTGGAAATAGTTGATGGACATTGCATTCGCACACCTGAGAAATGCATCATTTGTGGATAATTTTAAGAGCTTGGGTGGTCAAGCGTGTGCCCCACACTGTGGCTGTCTTACCTTCTAGCAGGTCAATAGGAATACCGAAGAAATTAATACCGAAAACAATTAATATCACCTGTCAGCGATATCGTGCCGTTTTCATCTCTTTTCTATTCTGAAAGCACATTCCGTAATGGAGTTCGGGACACAGCAAAAAACTTTGAAAAAAGGAACACCACTGCAGGGTAGCAACAGAAATGAAACGAATGAAACCTGAAAACACAGTTCATGGGGACGAGTGCAATGATTCATGAGAGTAATTTAATGAATATTAATGCATTCGTGCCTGACGTTTCGACGTTTCGCTCCCGTTTCTTGCAGCCCCTTTCAGTTAGTCTGTGACAAGCTAAAGCAATGGAGGGCATTGAAAGCGTTCAAACAGCTAATGGAGATGGACGAACATAGCATTGGCGAGAAAACAGATGGAAAATGTGATTCTGGCGACCTATTTGGAGGATGTACGCAGCAGGTAAAGGAGCGTTTTGTGATGTAGGTGATAATAATGAGATTGACATTAACTTTCACTCCCAACGCTCCGTGGAGTGACAAGGTCTAACAACAGTTTTGGTTGCAGGTACGAGTGTTTGTTTGTTTTGCTTCCGCACAGCCCAAAGTGCCGCAAGTGCGTTTGATAATCTTAATTCGGGAACGCCGTCATGTCAAGGACAACTCACGGGCCTAACTTCGGAGTATGAGCGCGCGCGCGCGTGCCCACACGTGTGCGGTGGGTCAGATTCGATCCGGGCCTCCCGGGCGGGACCTGTGCGATGTTTAGGTAGATAGGTTTGTTTACCGCGCGTTGAGATTTCCTGTTTTTCTTAGACCCTCCCGAACATCAGTGGGGACCGCTTCCGCTCGTCAACCAACGGTTCCAAGCGACGGTATGCGCGCCAAAAAAATAAACCGCAAACTCTACCGTACGTTTGAACGCCTCCCATTCAAGTTTTTGGAGGACGGCGTTGCAAACATTGCCCACGTATTAACATAATCGCATGCGCGTGCTGCCGCGACCCCCGATGTTGTTGTTCGATTTGGATCATGTCCACATGGGCACGGAGCTGAACGTTATTGCGTCGTATTGCGTCACTTTAAAGCTAGAGAAATTGTGGGAGACGGGGCACCACTCAAGATAGCCGCCGGCCAGTGGGGACCGGGGCTAAAGTGAAGAATTTCCAGCAACCGCCTCCCCGTGCTTGTTGCGATATAATGGGCGGTTCACAGCCGACATGGGGTTTGTGATTTATGGGAGATTAAAAGAGTGCCCTTCGTTCGCGGTCGCGCTTCTCGCTTCGGTCGGTCAAGATGAGCTGTCCAAGACGGTTTGGAAAGGGTGGCCTAATCCGACGCTATTGAGGCACAGTCAACAGAACAAGATCCTTCCTGGAGGAAGTAAGTGTGCGTGTAGTGTCAAGTGTGCGTTTTATCTGCTGGACAAACAAACCACTTTCGGGAACCCCACCTCCGGTGATGTTCTAAAAATACATCTTCTCCCCGGTTGGAGAGTGATGTGGAACGCGGATGATTACTCAACATATCTTCGTAGCGCGTCACCCGATTTGTGAGAGAATGATGGAAATAAGTTTCAAATGCGTCAGGCACCCACTAACCTTTGTGCGTAGAGTCAGCCGGTGCCAACAAGTAGTTCACGATCAAGGTCTCGGCACTGAGGGTACTAGTATTGGCAAAAGCCGGCTCATCCATGATCACGACCTGTCCGAAATGTCAGCTCCACGGCATAAACCGGTTCGTGCTCAAACTTACGTGAGCCAAGATTGATCGATCGAGATATTGGCTTTGTTTTTCTAACTTGTGATACTAGACCATAATCTGATGGATGTGCAAATGTCACGTGAAAGAAGCGTTAATTGCCCATGTCAACTTCTTGCAAACGACTGCTGCTAACGCTCTCGGTGAAGAACGGGTTTCAGCTCTGCTGGTCCTTTTCGATTCGCTCGATTCGCACGGTTAACAATGCTAACGAAGCGTACAAAGCCCATGTGAGCCGATGGGAGGCGTGTAGTTTGTTTAGCTAACAGCAGCATCCGCACACAATCCGACGGAGTTGTGCCGACTAATCAGACAGTTGAATATCCGTGCCGGCACTGTTTCCAGCGCGTAGCCACTTGCGCGATCTGGTAGAAAGTGAAGCTCTTTCCCGCACCGAGATGTACAATGTCAAAAATCGGGTTAAGCGCCCCGTGTTTACCCTGGCTGGCGACAATCGCTCTAATGGGGGGCAATAAAGGGACGTTAAAAAGGAATATCTCACCTTTTCACCGTCATGTGTCTGTGCCTGCAGCCTGCGCCTCGAGATGGCGTGTGTTTACGATCACGCTTCTATCGCGTCGCCGCAGCTAATCGGCGGGAACGGACGAAATCAACAACAAGATCGCGCGTACAACACAGTACGCGCGGCGCACACGGCGGCGAATCACATCTAATGGCGCATCATTTTGGACGGGGCACCACTCAAGATAGCCGCCGGCCAGTGGGGACCGGGGCTAAAGTGAAGAATTTCCAGCAACCGCCTCCCCGTGCTTGTTGCGATATAATGGGCGGTTCACAGCCGACATGGGGTTTGTGATTTATGGGAGATTAAAAGAGTGCCCTTCGTTCGCGGTCGCGCTTCTCGCTTCGGTCGGTCAAGATGAGCTGTCCAAGACGGTTTGGAAAGGGTGGCCTAATCCGACGCTATTGAGGCACAGTCAACAGAACAAGATCCTTCCTGGAGGAAGTAAGTGTGCGTGTAGTGTCAAGTGTGCGTTTTATCTGCTGGACAAACAAACCACTTTCGGGAACCCCACCTCCGGTGATGTTCTAAAAATACAAGGATTGACTATGATTCGCTAATTCGCTCTTTGTTTAATTAGGGACACAAATGGATAGCGTTGCATCATGCAAATAACGACTGAGTCGTCTGGTATGAATTGATTATCACCACAAAGATATTGTGGCGCTAAAAGGGAATGTCTCAAAATAGCTTGCCACGTTGATCAGTGTCTAGTGCAGTTGGCAGTGGAAAGTTTCCGTCCTAGGAAAGTTTCATAACTTCCCGAGATAGAAGTTGCTGCCAATATTTGCTCAAACTTACGTGAGCCAAGATTGATCGATCGAGATATTGGCTTTGTTTTTCTAACTTGTGATACTAGACCATAATCTGATGGATGTGCAAATGTCACGTGAAAGAAGCGTTAATTGCCCATGTCAACTTCTTGCAAACGACTGCTGCTAACGCTCTCGGTGAAGAACGGGTTTCAGCTCTGCTGGTCCTTTTCGATTCGCTCGATTCGCACGGTTAACAATGCTAACGAAGCGTACAAAGCCCATGTGAGCCGATGGGAGGCGTGTAGTTTGTTTAGCTAACAGCAGCATCCGCACACAATCCGACGGAGTTGTGCCGACTAATCAGACAGTTGAATATCCGTGACGGCACTGTTTCCAGCGTGTAGCCACTTGCGCGATCTGGTAGAAAGTGAAGCTCTTTCCCGCACCGAGATGTACAATGTCAAAAATCGGGTTAAGCGCCCCGTGTTTACCCTGGCTGGCGACAATCGCTCTAATGGGGGGCAATAAAGGGACGTTAAAAAGGAATATCTCACCTTTTCACCGTCATGTGTCTGTGCCTGCAGCCTGCGCCTCGAGATGGCGTGTGTTTACGATCACGCTTCTATCGCGTCGCCGCAGCTAATCGGCGGGAACGGACGAAATCAACAACAAGATCGCGCGTACAACACAGTACGCGCGGCGCACACGGCGGCGAATCACATCTAATGGCGCATCATTTTGGACGGGGCACCACTCAAGATAGCCGCCGGCCAGTGGGGACCGGGGCTAAAGTGAAGAATTTCCAGCAACCGCCTCCCCGTGCTTGTTGCGATATAATGGGCGGTTCACAGCCGACATGGGGTTTGTGATTTATGGGAGATTAAAAGAGTGCCCTTCGTTCGCGGTCGCGCTTCCTACGTGGAGATATAGAGGTAAGCGGGAGGTGGGACTGGGATGGTAGTGCTATTATCATCTGTGTGCGGCTGCGATCAATCACGATCAGAAGTGATACATTTAGCAATGACTAGTTGATCTCAATGCTGAGTTTCGTAGATGGGATTGAGTATATATGTATGGCATTAGGTTTGGATATACACTGCGAAAATGACATCGCTATGATGCAACTTTCATTTATAAGACTAAAGAGAGAATATATTTGATCCAGAATAGTCGAAGGGTCCATCGAAACCCCACTGGAGTAAAATTACACGATCTCAAGCTACTACGTCTCTAGGAGTGAACCAGTCGTAAACAATCAGCTAATGAGCGCGATTAAGCTGGTCCGTGAAGTGAATGACCGCGGCGGGGACTTCTCGTTGGCACACAAGCTTGATCTTGGTCCACTTATCAGTTGACAACTGGGAAATTCTTCGTCGATAAAGTGTCCGTTGTACGTACTCACCCACAAGGCGACGAGTGGATTAGGTCATGGTGAACCAAATCATTTTTGTTTGTTAATTTGAATAAAATGTTTCTCTCTCTCCCCTACTCTCTATCGCTGTCCCTGCAGCTAGTATTACAGTGCTGCGACAACAAAGTCTTCTGCTACGCCGTCTCGATTAAGTTCCGCCACTCAATGCCAGCTCCTCAATGGGGAATCACCATTAACCCACTTTGGAGGCATCTGGCTTTCTTTTCTTTGTTCTTTTTTAGATAGTAGACACTGCCCTTTGATCCTTTCATCGGGTCACTTAATGCAATTCGCGCTGCAGGATGCAATGCACTTTGTGGACAAGAAGCGATTCGTTAAGAAGTTGCGATGCGGCGTGGTCTGCCTGATCAGCTGAGTGGTGTGGTGGTGGCTGCGCTTTGCCTGCATGTGAGTGATAACTTCCTATCGCCGTGTGTGACGCACACTTGGGGAAAGTGTCAAAACGCGTTGAAATTCAACACAAATAGCAGTTCAGCTGATTAGCGCGTACTCTTAGCGGGCGGTGGTGCATGTGTGTTTGTAGTGGCAGTTTCTGCCTCTACCAAGACTACACACGATCGCGATCAAAGTCTTATCGCGCTGTTTTGTTGTGTAAACGAACTCCTGGCAGAGTTTGGGGCACGGGGGTGGCCCGGGTGAAGAAACGAACGGAAGGCGGTGTTACCCCGCAGACTCTAGCTTCTGTTTGCACGATAATCACCATTATCATTCCAGCTGCGATGGTGTTTGTGACCGGGAGAGCAGATCACGACAGCTTTATTATTGTTGACATTTGCCGTTGATGAAGTTCTAAATCGCGCACACGCCATCGGCGAGTTGACAACGCGTGACACCCGCAAGACCACCTTCAACGTAGCAGCACATGCCGCAGCACATGGCACAGATATTGGTTCGATCTTGGTATCGCTACGCGCCTTGCCCTATTAGCAACAGCCACCGCGAGCGCGAGTGAAACGTCATTTTTTGACAGGTCGTCTCCCCTCCGCCAAGCGCTCGCTTGAAATGACGCTAATCTGAACCAACGCAGCTGGGCTGTGATGGATGGATAGTGTGGTATTATCAGATACAGATGACACGTACGTTCTTTGGAGCATTCGAAGATGGGCCATAATTTCAGATGACTCGAGCCCGGCGGTGGAGTTGCTTCCCAGCGTGCCAGTGGGTGTGTCGTGCCAACTCACAGCGCTCGTTTCGTTCGTCAACGGGGCAAGTGCATGTCGTATTGCATTTCCGGAAAGCATGCTCGAGGACGCGCTCGCACGTATGTCCAGTGGGATTACGTGCGCTCGGTCACGTTGCGCTTTTCGTGCTTCCAACGTTAGGAGGATTGAGTGTCCCAAATTGGAAGCCGTTAGGAGTAAGTAATAGAAGTACATCGCCTATCAGAAGCGGCATTGTTGGTTGAAGCTCGTAGACTGTCGACTGTGTGCCTAGCAGTTAAACGATCACGAATCAATGATTCACCGCAGCAACTTCATCTACGCTCTCGGTTGCCGTGCGAGTACCCGCAAAATAACGACGAAAGCGCGTTTGTTTTGGATCACAGTAGTTGTTGTGGTACGCCGAATGTGATTAGATAAGGACACCGAACGGATTGTTTCGTTTATTTTGTAACTTTTTTGTTTTGCTCCTGCTGCTGCTGCTGCCGCACTCGACCAGGAGCAACTCCAGGAATCACCTGGATGAGACCAGTTTTCGTTACGCGAATCCACCGAAAACCGGCTGGACCGTTGTTGTGAGTCGACGTCAGACGGCGCAGCGTTCGCGTCCGGGAAAGGGGCACGTACGCTTCCGGATTGGGGCGGTTTGGGCCAGTTACGTCGGAACGGAACAATACGAAGCTGTGAGATGTTGTTGTAGCCGGCAACGGGGTGGGAGAAAAACCACGAGTAAAAACCCCCCCCGAAAGGAACTGGCGGAGAGTGGAGATGGGCTCGTTAACGCTGATGACCGGTAAACCGGTCCCGGCCGGGTGTCCTTTCGTGGTAAGCGTCCGTCGAGCGGAAGATCGGGCGCTCTGACGTGCGCTGACGCACATGCCGCTCGTTTGTCGCACCTAGTGACCGAAGCCGGAGCCATATTTCTTACGCGGACGCAAGAATGCGGATTTGTGGAAGATAATCGGGCAACGGATTGGTTATTTTTAGCCTACAGACATGGTACGCATCTTGGCGGAGGGGGGAATCTTGACGAGCCCGCTCGTCGGCTATCGTTGCAAGTGTGTAATGTTCAAGAGGTTCATTACCTAAGGCAGAACGCAAAAGCCCACCGCGCATGACTTCACTCCGGCCGGTTTCAAAGTCAAGTCGCGAGGCGAGGCGACTGTGTGCTGTCGCGCGCTGAGCAAGGGTTGTGATTCAACGCTAGAAGACGACACCACCCAGTGGTTGCTCAGTAGTACTCTAAGCGTTGGCTTTTGTTGGTGCTTCGTGAGTGAGCAGGATACGAAAGCGGCCACGTAATCGAGAAGTTCTCTCGTCCCCTCCGAAAAGGCAAGTACTGCAAGTTAATGAATGCAAACTATTGCTGTGGCAGTCTCGTGATTAGGCGCGCGTGCTGTAGCACTAATGGTTCATGCCGCATAGGATAAGCCTATCGTTCCCAAACGCGCCTCCCATTACTACCGGCCCAATAAATGCTCTAAATTATTTCTCGCAACGTAACGTACTTATGGCGTGCATCACGAGAGCTTTATGCACTAATTACCTAACCCGCGACGGGTACGATGGTCTGGTAGAACAATAATCCCGGCAGGTGATGGAGAGACCTGGAGCTGGGCAACGAGAACGATTCTCGCTCTGTCTCAGGTCGTTCTCGGTGAAATTATGCAAATGTGTACTCCAACGGTGAGGTTAGGCCGTGCATACGTTCGCATTAATTAGAGGTTTAGATCAGGGTTTGGAAAAAAAGTCCTGTTAAACTATGTCCTAAACGGTGATACTTGTACTGAGGAATGGGGTCTTGGTATAAAGAAGTTCAATTTGCTTGGAGACACGTTGTTGTGCTAAAATGAACCTCGAAACTTCCTACTGTATGTTTATTAGTGTGGTTCCCACGTACGTGTCGCCCTGCAGCACTCAGACCTAATCATTCCAAGCGTCAAAAGTCCCATAAAACATTTGCCCGGGACATCTATTGCAAGCGCATCTCTTGCTCTTGCCCTCCTCGCTATGGAGCGAAAACTTTGGCCGACATCCTACGTCCAAAACGGATTCCTGCTCGCAATCAAACTACGTCCAAAGTTTGGTCGATTTCGGTTAGGACATCACCATCAACAGATTATTTGTTTATGTGTTTCCTGTCTCTGTTCCGTCTGTGCTCCCCAGATCCACGCGAGCGGCCGGCTGCACTGAGAGGTCCGGCGGTCTTCTAGGACGACCCAACAGCAAAGACGGAGGGACCAACTATCGCACCAACGCCTGAGACGACGACGACGACGTCCGCAACTCCGCCCCAGCACTACCTCCCGCCGGGTATGGAAGAATGGACAACGAACAGCCACACCAGGAGCTGGTAAAGTGTGTCCTCGTGGGTGATACGGCCGTCGGCAAGACGCGGTTGATCTGTGCCCGGGCCTGCAACAAGCACGTCTCGCTCTCCCAGCTGCTCAACACGCATGTGCCAACCGTCTTCGCCATTGACCAGTACCGGATCTACAAGGATGTAAGTGCCCGCAACGGAGCCGTTCAATGAATGTTGGGTACTAGCGTCCAGTGCACCGTTGTGTGCGGATGTTTGCGGGGCTTGGCTGAAAAACCGTTCAGCTGAAGCTCTTTAATAGCCAGGAGCAATCCACACGGTCCAGGACGATGCAGACGATGCGCCATTGTACAATTCCATCGCAACGCCTAGCTCCGGTGTCGAAGTTTTCCATGTGGGAAGGAGCAGTCTGCTGAACGTCTTCGTGCACCCAAATGCAGCCCCCCCCCCACACCCCATCTCCATTCCTGGGGGAAGAAAATTTGCAATCTGCTTGTACTGGCGGTGCCGTTTCGTGTGAAACGTGGCAAGTTTATTTTTAGCATCACCATGCCCAGACCAGACTGCGCGCACGGTGTACCATCCGGAGCAAGACTCCAGCGAGCACTCGGAAAAAGGGGAGTCAAAGTTTTTCATCGTCACACCCCCACTCTCGCCTGCCGATGCAATCTCATCGTATGCACCGCCGGAATGCGCGAACAACGTCATGAATTGAATTTCGTTCTTTGTTCCTGGGCGTTGGCGATGGGATGGGCCCACACCATCCGGACGATCCACCGGGTCCATCGTGAAGGAAGGAATAGGAAGACGAGGAGCTCACGCGAAGAACGTAAAGTGGCAACATTAGAAAGTACAATGTTTTAAAGCAGAGGGCAAACTTCCACCGCACGAGACGCCATCGATTTGTTCCACCGGGTGCTCGTGCTTTCTGCGCGTTCTGGGTTTTCCGCGGCGTTGCCATTCCCGCAACAACAAAGAAAACATCTCACCGCCATGAATGGGAGTGTGACGACCATCTGCGCAACACGGTGGTACAGTAAAGAGGAACGAAACAAAAAAAAAACCCCGAAGGCGGGAATGCGTCTTCTCTTCCTCTTCAGCTGCCGTAGCGAACGATTGCTACTATTAATAATCAACTGGGCGAAGTAACGCTAGCAAGCTTTAGCTGCGCTCGTGTACTAGTCTAGTAACCATTAGAGCAGTGCGGGAGGAGGCAGTACGCAAACTCGCTACGACTTTTCTGGCACCGGAAAGTCTTGGAACGCGAGAAGTCCGTCCGGAAGGTACCACGTACTCGATGCACGAACGGTTTGGGCGGAATTCGAGCGGAGTGTGTGTGTGTGGGTGTGGAGTCGGGCAGATTAATAGCTTGCTTACGACCACCATCCCATTTCCTCGGGAACTTAGCCTCCACAACGAGACTCCATTTCTTCGCATTTGGGAAGTGTGCTTTCCGCTGTGTGCGATCGTTTTGTATTATAATTGGATGAACGAGAATTGGAATAACCATTTCCGGACCGTTTTATCCTTTCGTCCAACGGGCATTGCTTGTATTGCTCGGTGGGAGTGCGGGTAGAATTGATTTTGAATTTGCAATGGATATGCACGCTAACATCATCCCTAATGGCGGTGGGTTTATGTGCTCTATTATTAAATTAAGGTCGGAGTTGATGGGAGATTTGTTTGTCATTAGAGCAAGCTTACTGACAGCTATAATTACAGCGCTCCGTTGTCTTGTGATCAAACGCTTGTGAATTAATTTGTGAGGAGATTGCAACTGCACGTTATGGAAGTAATATGATAGGTTTGACACCTTTGAAATGTATTCGTATAAAATTCGCACGAGCAGTAAACCTTTGTTTCAATAATTGAGGACTTTAAAGTTTAGCGTGTGATGGCTGCTGATCTTCTGTGCGAGTACAATTTTGCTACAAATTTGCTTCAATTAAGAAGTATTGGATCCTGCTTGGTCACAATCTCTCGAATGAGTTTAACAATTGTCTTCGTTACAATCTATCCCGGTGAAGATATCAAGAAACTATAAAGACAGAACATTACAATACCACCGACCATTACGCTCAGACGAAACGCTTATTCTGCTTTCTTTGCCGTAATTTGTCATTTCCAAAAAAACTAGTAAATTAGCAACACATTGTGAGCCGCCGCTCAATTATCATACAGTCACAACACATGGATGGTACGCATTTTTTGGGGTCAGTGGAGTTGTCACGCTTGGTCGCGCCTGCGCTTATACAGCTCGGCGACACTACACTTTGCAAACGAACGTGCCTCCAAACCGCGGGAACACAGCCGGCGAAGCTACCGTTGCTGCTGATGATGATTGAGAGCGTGTCTCGCTGTGCGAACGATTAGTATTCCAGCCGGGACCTGTTTTTTATTTACTTTAGAACCGTGCGGAACCGCATCACAAATGGACCGTCGGTTATTATGGTGGTGCAGCAGTACGCGGGTAGTTACACCGGTTCGGCATATGGCGCAGTTGACTAGCGTGCAGCGTCTCGAGATGCACCAAGACTTGCCGAGGTTATAAATCGATCGATACGACTTCAAACCGGGGGGTTTTAGATCTTGCTCTCGACCGACTGAACAACCGATGGCGCCTGATTGTAAATCGACTTCTAGAGGCATTAGGATGCATTATTCTTGATTTTTTTTACGATCATTTCGCATTCATTACTCGATCGAGCGAACGCTGAGATCGATGATTGAAGCGTAACTCGTAATAAACGGTATTTTGCGATTGATTTAGACTCAAGTGACGTGTTGTTTGAGGAATTATTTTGAAACGTACAATTTCCGCTCTTCTTCTAGGTCCTCGAACGCTCGTGGGAAATCGTGGATGGGGTTAATGTCTCACTACGCCTTTGGGACACCTTCGGTGATCATGACAAGGACCGGCGTTTTGCGTACGGTCGGTAAGTATGCGGAAAATGATAGAACCCAACTGGGTACTGTTATCCCAATCTGACAATCTTGTTTCTCCACTGCCCGTTCCAAGGTCGGATGTCGTGCTGCTGTGCTTCTCGATCGCGAACCCGGTCTCGCTGCGGAACTGCCGCGCCATGTGGTACCCGGAGATCCGGAAGTTCTGTCCGGACACGCCCGTGATACTGGTCGGGTGCAAGAACGACCTGCGGTACATGTACCGCGACGAAACCTACCTGTCCTACTTCGGCGAGCGGAGTCCGTTCGTGCGGGCAGCCCGCAAGTCCGATCTGGTGATGCCGGACGAGGCGCGCGCGGTCGCGAAGGAGCTGGGCGTTGCCTACTACGAGACGAGCGTGTTCACGTACTTCGGCGTGAACGAGGTGTTCGAGAATGCGATCAGGGCAGCGTTGATTGCGCGCCGGGAGCATCGCTTCTGGATGACGAATCTGAAGCGTGTTCAGCGGCCGCTGCTACAGGTAGTCCCGATCGGCGTAGACGAATCTATGTGACGGAGATATGACCGGCTTCGTCTTCTCCCTTTCTTTGCAGGCCCCATTCCGACCGCCGAAACCGCCGCCGCCGGAAGTAACCGTCATTACCGGCACGCATACGAAGGACATGCTTAACATGTTCAATTCCCAGTGCTATACAGATCTAGTATTAATCGTCGGTACTATCCGTTTTTCCGTACATAGATTTATGTTAGCTAGTAGTTCTAATGCATTTCATAGGTTAGCAACAATTCCAATTACTTTCTCTCTCACGTCCCAACCCTACCCCGACCGAACATCGAAATCTATTAAGCGGTGTGCCACCGTTCTTCTTGCTCTGTTTTCAATGCTCTATTTTTCGGTACGCACGGTCGTGCTCGGCCCTCGTCGCGTCGGACCAGGTTACTAATGATGGACATCAGCGACATCGGTGCGCGAAGCAGCAGTGAGTCCAGCATGGTCAGCTCGACCTTTGGCGAATCGACGACGGCCGATTTCAACGAGGACACGGAGTGTTTGATACGCCTCGAGCAGAACAAGGTGGCTCCAAACCGGTAGGTGCATTGGATTGCGCGAAAATAACGAATACTGCGCTATTATTTACCACTTTTTTCCATTTCGACTGACTGCTGCAGCATGTGGGAGCAACTAAAACGACGTTCCAGCTATCAGGCATTGCCAACGGTGGAACCGAAGAAAGATCTCTATCGGGAGTTGCATCATCCCGTGTTTTCGAACGCTCGTGGGAAATCGTGGATGGGGTTAATGTCTCACTACGCCTTTGGGACACCTTCGGTGATCATGACAAGGACCGGCGTTTTGCGTACGGTCGGTAAGTATGCGGAAAATGATAGAACCCAACTGGGTACTGTTATCCCAATCTGACAATCTTGTTTCTCCACTGCCCGTTCCAAGGTCGGATGTCGTGCTGCTGTGCTTCTCGATCGCGAACCCGGTCTCGCTGCGGAACTGCCGCGCCATGTGGTACCCGGAGATCCGGAAGTTCTGTCCGGACACGCCCGTGATACTGGTCGGGTGCAAGAACGACCTGCGGTACATGTACCGCGACGAAACCTACCTGTCCTACTTCGGCGAGCGGAGTCCGTTCGTGCGGGCAGCCCGCAAGTCCGATCTGGTGATGCCGGACGAGGCGCGCGCGGTCGCGAAGGAGCTGGGCGTTGCCTACTACGAGACGAGCGTGTTCACGTACTTCGGCGTGAACGAGGTGTTCGAGAATGCGATCAGGGCAGCGTTGATTGCGCGCCGGGAGCATCGCTTCTGGATGACGAATCTGAAGCGTGTTCAGCGGCCGCTGCTACAGGTAGTCCCGATCGGCGTAGACGAATCTATGTGACGGAGATATGACCGGCTTCGTCTTCTCCCTTTCTTTGCAGGCCCCATTCCGACCGCCGAAACCGCCGCCGCCGGAAGTAACCGTCATTACCGGCACGCATACGAAGGACA